>CATPAC010000213.1:0-19830 GCA_954871275.1 Leptopterna dolabrata
ATCACCATCAATTTGTAGAATAACACTAGAAAAAGTATCAAGAGGTGGATCAAGACGATTAAATGGTACTATCAATGATCAAAGATATTTTGAAAAAAAAAAGGAGCGTACCTAGTTCGTGTTTTGGGGGCCAAAATTGGTGGAAACCACCAGAAATAGCTATTTCAATTATTTTATATGAAAGAATCAATAAATAAACAGCCAGCATTTCTGTTGGTATTCCAAGTAGAATAATAAACCCATGTGACAAGGACTTTGCAGCGTTTTTGGGTACTTTTCGGTTATACCCCCCCCAGTCAAGAGCCCACCGTTCCTGCTCTACTTGTCTTGTTTTCTGGTATTTTCGAAGGCATTAAACAGTCTTGTTACATACCTAACATTACATTCCACTAACCGAAAAGTATCTACCGAAAAGTACCTACTGCTCGCTGCCGCTCGCATTGTCAAGCGATCTGGATGCTCGCTAGCGCTCGCATCTCAAAAAACGCTGCAAAGTCCTTGTCACATGGGTTTATTATTCTATTGGAGTTCTAGAGATTTTTGTTGGCTGTTAAATGTATTTTTTCTTTCATGTGGAATGATTGAAATAGCTATTTCTGATGATTTCCACCACATTTTGGCCCCCAAAACATGAAATAGGTACGTTTTTTTTTTAAAGTTCATCTTTGATCATTGGTAGTGGCATTTAATGGTCTTGATTCACCTGTTTACACTTTTTCCAATGTTATTGTACAAATTGATGGTGATTTCAGACAGTTTTCCAGGTTTTTGACTCATAAAAAACCAATTTTGGGAGCTGAACCTTTGGTAAAACCTCAATTTCCGCGTCTTTGGTCAAAATCGACTTCATATTCGGTCTTCTCGTCCTCAAAAACATGGAAAAAGATACCTCAAAAGCTCATGTTACTGACATGTTGTTAAAACGCAAAAAGTACCTATTTTTACACACATTTTCACTCATAACACCCCTGGGTATATTCCGATCGGGCTGAAAAGTTTCGGGACACAACTAGGGCCCAAATGGAGCATGTGTGCGAAAGAACGACTTTTTTAGACCGAAAATGAAGCCTGTACACGTGATACGGCGTACGGCGGACGGCGTACGGCGGACGGACATTGCATCTTTGGAATCTACGCACCTTGAAACGGAAAAGAAAAAATTTTGAGGGGGTGTTATAAAAATTTTTTGCTGAGCGATTACATAGGTGTATTATTCACAGAATAATAAACCAAAACGCTGCAAAGTCCTTGTCACATGGGGTTTATTATTCTACAGAAATGTTGGCTGTACATTTATTGTTTGTTTCATGTGAAATAATTGAAATAGCTATTTCTGATGGTTTCCACCAATTTTGGCCCCCAAAACACAAATTAGGTAGGTACGATTTTTTTTTTTTTTTTTCAAATTATCTTTGATCATTGGTAGTGCCATTTAATCGTCTTGATCCACGTGTTGACACTTTTTCTAGTGTTATTCTACAAATTGATGGTGATTTCGCAGGTATTTGACTCATAAAAAATCAATTTTGGGAGCTGAACATCTGGTACAACCTCAATTTTCCACTCCTTAGCCAAAATCGACTTCATATTCGATCTTCTCGTCCCCAAAAACATGGAAAACGATACCTCAAAAGCTCATGTTACCAAAATGTTGCTAAAACGCAAAAAGTACCTATTTTCACACACATTTTCACTCATAACACCCCTGGGTATATTCCGATCGGGCTGAAAAGTTTCGGGACACAACTAGGGCCCAAATGGAGCATGTGTGCGAAAGAACGACTTTTTTAGACCGAAAATGAAGCCGGTACACGTGATACGGCGGACGGACATTGCATTTTTTGAATCTATGCACCTTGAAACGGAAAAGAAAAAAGTTTGAGGGGGTGTTATAAAAGTTGTTTGCTGAGCGAATACATAGGTGTATTATTCACAGAATAATAAACCAAAAATGATACGAGCTATTGGGCTAAGTAAAAACAAAAACATTAGTATGATATTGTGACAACGAAATCAATCAACCGCAACCTATCAATAATCCCAAATAAGATAATTATATCAATTGAATAAATCGAAATAGACAGCAGTAAACTAAAGCTCAAAAGGAGCGTAAGGTCTCGAATGTGTATTAGGGCGGGCGCACACGGGCGACTTTTGTTGCGCAACTGTTTTTGTCTTTGTCCCTCTCGAGTCGCTTCGGCTTTCGAGAGCGCGCACACGATGAGCAACTGTTGCCTTGACAGCAGATTCATTTTCGTTGATTTCGTAGTACCTACAGTGAACATGGATTTAGTACAGACTGCAGTGATTTGTGACGCAGGAAAAATAAAAGGAAAAGAATATATTGGGTTCACCCGCTAATGTCTGAAAGATCAGCCTTTCAAACTGGCGTCAGAATAATCCTTTAAAGTTTTATCGAACAACGCTGGCCTCTTTTCAACTTCACTTATACTTAACTAAATCACTGTCGATATCTTCATCCCTCACTGCCATTTTGCCAACAATAGAGAAAATATGTACCACTTTGCACTAGGCACTAGATATTAATTCTAGATATAATCCTAGACGGCAACAAAACTGTCGCCCGTGTGCGCGCGTAGATCAAAACTATGGGAGGGGCGAGAGACCGAGACAGTTTCGTCTCCCTACTGTCGGCGGCCAGAGCAACTGAAAAGTTGCGTTGCTGTCGCGTCGCTTCGTGTGCGCGCCTTGGTTCAAATGCATAGGCCTCGTAGGAAACACGAAACAGTTGCGCAACAAAAAGTCGCCCGTGTGCGCCCGCCCTTAAAGTAACGCATTTCGAATCATGATAAAACAGAAAATAGTTATCAATTCTAAATAAAGCAGATATACAAACGTAATGATTACTAACCAGAGCTAGGCGGGATATAGCAAAACTTGCATCAAGGAAAAGTAGGTATTCGGCGGACAATCATTCGAGTAACTTCAGCTGATCCAGGGACATCAATGATATAATTTTTTCGTCTTTCTTGATCCACAATCTCATTTGAGGTGCAAACATTGCGGATTCCCAGCGCCAGCTTAGCAGCGATACGGAGATCGACGGGTTGGCGAAAGGTCTTCAGTGACTACGTGAGAACGAGGGGAGTTTCTTCTTATTGGAAAATATTTCAGATTTTGTGTCAAAACGAGATAACGAAATCACGGACGCGACTTGGGTAGTATAGTAGTGTTTTCTGTGCTTGGGTTGTGATGATTTATCAGTCTTGAGTCTTATCAGTTACGGAGCCGGATGGCGGCAAAGTTCAAGTCCGCGCCTGTGTGGTTGAGGAAGTACGGATGGGATATCGAAACAAAATATCGATATTGATATCAATTGATATGTCAAATGAAAAAATTCGATATCATTATAATATCGGGTGAAAAATATCGATATCCGATATTATCGAAAGAAATATCGAAAAAATTGAAAAACCAAATTAAATAATTTGAAAAAGTAAGCCACACATTATTATATTAAAATTAGGTTGACATTTTGTAAGCCGAAGTCAGTAAACTGAGAAACCAAGCAGAAACAGACAACTGGAGAGACATTGAACAAACTTCTGTTCCTTCTTTCACTGGGAGAAGAATCTTTTTTTAACCTGAGTTATTGATGGGCGTTGAATAACGGAACTGCTTAGAATAACCGGTTATCGACCAAGAACCGGTTATTGCGATAACCGGTTACGAGAAAACCTACGTTATTGGAAAACCTACAGGTCCTGTAAAACCTACACGATCCGATCCTGTCAACAGGATCGGAAGCTCCGCCCTCCCGTTCCTATTTCACCCCCCACCTTCCGACCCCAACGATCGCCGTTTACACGCCCCTGTCGCTGCTGCCGGTTCGAAGGCTCTCCTTCACCTACAGTTGCGTGAGAAAATTATTAATAATACCTATCTAATCATAATATATTATAATACCTAATAATTATCTAATCAGTGAACGAAAATCGAGGAAGAGGAGGCCTACTAGAGTAGCATAATAAAATGGAAACCTGATGAGTGGTAGGTAGGTAGGTACCTACCAAGTAATAACATAATGAAAATAGAGTATCATAACAATACACCAAAAATGTTAATCTCTCCAAATTTTTGAGACTAACACATTTCAGTAAAATTTATTTAAACAATTTGAAGTTTTATATAATTATTGATTTACCTATAGTAAAAAAATGTTAGTGGAATTCTACCAAATAAGAGAAAAAAAAAAAAAAAAATCGTTCTTCCACAATGTTTAACCGTTTCATTTGAGTAGGTACCTATTTTAGTTTGAAAAAAAAGTTTTCATTTTTTCATTGGTTTTAGTTTAAAAAATGCTCAACTCCTCACAGGGGTGGTACCTAGTTTGAGCTTATTATACTCGATACATTTCATTATACTTAATATTTATCGTATAATAAACGATAAATATTAAGTATAATTAAATATATCAAGTATAATAAGCCGACACGAAAGCCGGTAACTCCTTCTACAAAAGAAAACAATTGAATACGTGAGGAATACGAAAACACAATTGAAACACATGTAGGTACCTACCCGAGATACAAGTTGTTTTGCTGTGATAACCTATCACGAGAGCGGGAAAACAACCTCAAACGGACGAAACAAGTCCGATGATCATTTACACCACCCTTTCGCAGTGACGACAACAGGAAAGGGCAGTGGGGGCACAGGACGTCGGAAGGAATTTCCATCCGACCTTCCTGCCGCTTCCTAAGTAGGAGCCCCGCCCCCATCGAAAAGGAAACAAGCGTTCACACGCTCCTTTTGCTAGGATCGGGAGGGCGGAGCTTCCGATCCTGTTGACAGGATCGGATCGTGTAACAGGGCCTTTAGTTATAATTCTGTGATATATAATACAGGGACCGCTCTAGTAATACAGGCGCCCTAGGCAAATGATAAAAAAAGCGCCGACCGCGCGAATTTTTGTTATTGCTATCTTTGATATCATAACAGGTACAAATAAACAACAAAGCATTTTTTATTAGAGGATAAATATTACTTTAATTATGTTATAATGACATAATTTTATATATTTCATTTTATATAATTTACTTTCTATCATTAATATCTTGTTAATACTTAATACATTGCTGATAAGCTTTATCGTGCATTTTTTTTTTCAATTTTTTTTCTTTTTTTCCCAATTTTTTTTTCTGTCCACTTGCCATTTTGGCGCCCCTCAAATTTCGGCGCCCTTCACTTTGCCTAGTTTGCCTATATGGTAGAGCGGGCACTGATATAATAGTCAAAAGTTCCATAGGTACTTACCTAATTTCTCAAGAATAGCTGTGAATTGTAATCTCGTAAATGAATAAAATGCATTAAAAAGTTGATTACATGTAATATTGTCGTGGATATTATAATGTATAATCAAAAGTATAATAATATAATCAAGTATAATAATATAAAAAAACCAGTCATGCAGCATGACTTAATGAGCGAATTTTCAAAGAAATATTCGAATTAATGGCTATGGTTTTGAATAAAGGAAAACTTCGGTCTAAAATTTGGTTTTCTATGTATATTCTCTTCGTATTTATTTTAATTTGTACGTTTTGTCCATCCTGATTCTACCGTTTGTTATGAGTAGATTCCTTGTTCCTTCTGAATGGCCTTTCCTCTTGACTACGATTTCAGGCCTGATATCTAAAACCAGTTCAAGATTTGCTCTACTAGGTAGGTAGATCCTTCCTTCTTCATTGATATTATTTTTATCATGTTAAGTACCTACCTACCTTTGAATATCAAATATTCGTATGATACTGATAATAAATTGATAAGATACCTACCTAACCTTCTTCCTCCTACTGTTAGTACCTAAATTGAATAATTTGAAATAGATTTTTTCTTTCGTCTTCCTTCTAGTAATACGTGTGCCGGTACTTGTCTATCTATGAAGGTATCATAACAATTATATGTCAAATGGGAAATTCAAGGAGTTGTACTAATCGTTTGCCTCCCCCTTTTTTGCTTCGAACTCTCGTCTTCAATTAATAATTCTCACATTTTTCAATCTGACCACTCTAAGGGGGTGGGGGGGGGGGGGCAAGAGTTTAAAGATTATCCTAGTTTTGGGTAATTTTTGCGCACTTTAAATGATCTAATTTAAGAACGGATTTAGATATCTAAAATCCGATTTCACCATCGTGTTCAGCGTGCAAAAACCTTTAAAATGAGGGGTCACTTGTTAGAAAATAACATTTTGGGGATTTTTGGGTAATTTTTGCGCACTTTAAATGCTCTAATTTGAGAACGGATCAAGATATCTAAAATCCGATTCCACCATCGTGTTCAGCGTGCAAAAACCTTTAAAATGAGGGGTCACTTGTTGGAAAATAACATTTTGGGGATTTTTGGGTAATTTTTGCGCACTTTAAATGCGCCAAAACCCTCCTTAGAGTAGGCCAATTTCGCCCATCTTCGAACTTAGCCTTTCGATTGCCAAGATAGATTTTTTGTGCAAATTTGAGCTGTTTATCTCAATTCTATCGAGAGTTATCGTCTGGAGTGACACATATATAAATATATATATACATATAAAAAAGTGTTAAATTTCAGGAATCGTTTTAGAATGGTCTGAAACGGATTTCTATGAAGAAAATTTCCAAAAATTTATATTATTTAAATTTCGAAGCCATTGCAATAGCTTCATTTTCTTTGAAAATTCGCTAAAATGAAGTCGTTGCCTTGGGCAATTTCCCTCTTTTTTTTTTAAGTTCAGCATTACCTATAGCACTAATTTAAGTAGGTACCTATACAGTTATATCCTAAAAGTGACTAAATTGTACTAAGTACTTACTGTGATTTGATAAGCTTTCTCTGGAATAACATTTTCAAGAGGGTGGGTAATACTGAGACTAGTGTATAATTTTGTCATTAACGTTAATTTCTCCAAGGAAAATACCTATAAGTATATTTTGTGATAATTATGGGAATAGTCAGAAGTTTTCATAGGTACCTAATTTTTGAAGAATAAGCTGTGAACTGGAATCTCGTAAATGAATAAAATACTTTTTTTTTGCTTATGGTACCATTATTTCATTTCGTTGCCCTCCCAAATTTTTGTGTGGGCAAAATGGCTTTTTAAACATATATCTACCATTTCCTTGCAAATTTAGTCGCCGCTAAGGTTATGGCCCCTAAATGTTGGTCACCTATCTGGTAACGATTATTATTTGTGCAGCGAAAACTTGGGGCTAAACAGCTTGGTTTAGGAAGGTGGGAAGAAAGTAAAGAACGTAGGTACTACTCCATCAATCGTGTATTAAAATAATAATTATAGAAGTTGTTCAAATCAACAATCTGTCAGGAAAATCATATTTTCGAAGCCCTAACGCAACAAAAACTGATCTTGCGCAAGTGTCCAGGACAAGAAACTTTCAACTAACCTACCCTCGAACCAACGATCTAACGATCTGCAGTATGGGTCGTTACCACTAGGCTATCAATCTATCAGCGAGTACTAACTTCTGTAAATAGTAGTGGAGGCAGCGCCTACAGGCGGAAATGGCCGAACCCCCTCGGCCGAAGTGGGCTCTGGCCAGACTCTCCTGGTCCCAATCACAATTGATGGAAAAGTTTGTATTTTCCTGTTGTTTTGAGCATGTGTGTGAGTCATGGTTTTCTCCACAAAATAGGCATCGCTTGCCAGATTTGCATTGATACTGTACGTGCCCAACTCTGTAACATAAGGGGCAACAACGAACTGGGGGTACGTTTGGGTCCACCCGGCAACGGTGCCCATATAGAGACGAATTCCGGCAGTGCTTGAGAATCAAAAGCGACAAAACAAGTTTGGAGTTCGATTCTTTTAACTGAGCCATCGGAGTCCATAATTGTTTGGGTAAATCTTCGGATTTTTTAAAGTGGAATTGATGAAACGATTTCCTGTATCAATTCAGCATCGTCGAGTGATTCATCTACATGTCAGTTATGAAATGTGAAAATCCACTCGTATATTTTCCAAGTAAGTCGTACAGAACACAGAAAACCCTACTATACTACACACACAGAAGTCGCAAAAGGTAACCCGACATCGATCAATATCGCCAACACAACAACCCAACATCTCCCCCTTTTAGAATGAACGTTATTTGCAAGCACGGATGAATAAAGAATAACAACTGAACGTTATTAAACTCTAAGAACTTATAAGTTATAACCATAGCATAAAGAGATTCAAAACAGCATATTCAAGAGAACATACATACATAGAAAACATAAGGCACAGCATAAACAGATAGTAGAACAATATAGATAAAATGTTTTTTAACCTTCACCCGCTCGCCTCTCCTGAAGTCACACTTCCGATCGCGTGGGCGGCAAATTGGCCGCCCTTGATTTTTCATAATTTTCACTACTTTTCTTCGTTTGTTCCAAATTAGTTTTGACCAGGGAACTCCAGCACAACATTACAAGCACATTTTTATCATAAATTCTTTATTCAGATAATGGCAATCACAATAAGAACGTTGATATATATCAAAATCACATTTTCAATCTTTGAAGGTTTTCTGCACTAAAATAATATTCTGCAGTTCGCAACTTTTTCTATTGAAAGGAGGTAACAAAAGTTTGAATATAATCATAATAATACGTACTTTATTTCGACAAATAACTAACGTGACAATAAAATAAAACGAAAGCTGGCTAGAACAAAACTAGAATATCCATAGTTCAAAACATTAGAACTTTAGTAAAAAAAAAAAAAAAAACTTTACAAAAATACAAAAATTATACTCAGGAAGATGAGTTAAAACTCAAAATACTTGAATCACATTGGAAAGCTGGCTAGATCAAAACTAGAATGTCCATAGTTCAAAACATTAGAACTTTCCAAATCGAGATGCAAAACATTCATGTTTCAGTTCAAAATACAGCAGACAAGAAATATCGATGAGAAGCCCTACACATATTCTAGAATACTGTGAAACTAGTACAGTTGAAAATACATGCGAAAGGAAAATTAATATTTACTTACATTTTCAAAATCGTGCGATACGAAAACTGCCACGTTACCGCTCGCGTAGGCGGCAAATTGGCTCGAACCTGATGTCCCCAACTTTGGAGCAGTACTGACTGGGCTGACGTGTCCACCACGATCGGAAGTCAACGTAGTCTAGCAGGAAAGATATTAACTTGAGAATACATGGCGCTCTTGGGGCTATCACGATACTTTGAGCGAGCATACACGGGAAAATTCGAAAAGGCGGCCAATCTGCCGCCCACGCGAGCGGATGAAGGCTAAGAGAACAGAAATACAAAATATGAGTTGCTCGGTGCTAGAAACTGTTTATTTATTTATTTATTTAAAATTTACGGGTAGAACCCATTTTACATACAATAATTAAAGATAGGATAATACAGTTAAAATTCCCTACACAAATAAACTAGGTAGGTGCAAAATACAGAGAACAGCAATGAATATGCAAAAAGGATAATACTTAGAGCAAGCATAAGTGTCAAGCGATCCCCTCAAAAAAGATTTAAATTTAGAAAAGGATAAGGAGAAATCTAGATCAGGACAATTTAACAAATTAGCAGAACGTTGCATACGGGGTTCTGGAGAGTTTTTTAAATAATTTGTTGACTGGAAAGGAATATCGAAAAGTTTGGGGAATCTACTAGGAAAATAGGGGATGTGAAAATTCAAGGAATTTAGAATGTCCGGACAATCTAACAAGTTGTTAATGATTTTGAAAAGGGTGATCAAGTCAGTGAAGCTGCGACGCGATTCAAGTGAGGGTAAACCAACCGATTCAGCCAACTCAGCGTAATTTAGATCATCCTCATCCATCCTAATGCCCCAACGAAATCCCAAAGTACGAAGAAACCTATGCTGACCCCTCTCTATGTCATGGATATCTACCAGATAATATGGGGACCAGATTGGGGAGCAGTACTCTACCCGAGATCTAACGAGAGTAATGTAGAGAAGCTTCAGCACGAATTCATTAGTAAAATCACTAGTGTGATTTGTAGTGTTCCTACAAATAAAACCCAACATTCGCAGTGCACTGGAGGTGATTTGGTTGTAATGTTGTTTAAATGTAAGGCCTGAATCAAAAAGTACACCCAAATCACGCACAACTTCACATCGGGGGACACAGAATGAATTTATATTATAATCAAATATTAAAGGCGAAGTTAGCTTATGAAATGTGATCACTTGACACTTCTGCAGATTCATATCATAATCCTTATATTTAGAAGGAACAGTTATTTGACGACCCGACCTACTGAAGTGTGCTTGGCCTGTATCCCGACCACCAACCCCTGAGAGCCCATCCCCTGACGGAGACCCCTCAATGACCTGCTCAGCTAGGTCATCATGATCAGAAAGTTTGTCTTGAGCTTCCGAGCATAGCTCAGGCGGGGCCATTGATGATTGGGCTCCACGTCTAATGTCCACTGGGTGGTTGTCCCTCAATGCTCTAGGAATAATGAAGATCTCGTTTCTCCTATATGATTTGCCCTCCTCCGTTTGTACAATATATAAGTGAGGCGTCGCCCCCTGTGAAACTATTACCCCTTGAGTCCAAACAGAATTGGAACATCACTGGGTCTCCCACACATAATTGTGCTCTAGGTTTAGCTGAACGATCATGGCAGATTTTACTTACTTCCCGATTAGCAATTAGCCTTTCCCTGTCTTTCAAGATTGTGATTGCTGGAACCAAATAATTAGGACCACAAGGGATGTTGGAACTTAGGTTCCGCCCCATGAGACCTGCAGCAGGTGAGCCTACATCACGCCGTGGTGTATTTCTCAAATTGAGGAGGCCCAACAAGGGATCCTGACCCGACTCAAATGACAGTGAAGAGCTCCTTTACAGCTTTAACAGCGCTCTCAGCCAAGCCATTCGATTTTGGATAATGAGGTGATGACATAATATGTAAAAAACACCATTTGTTAGCAAAGTCCCTGCAAATCTGGGAGTCAAAATACAATGCACCATCGGTATATAAAACCAATGGCACACCATGCCAGGCAAAAATTGATTTGATTTTCAAAATAACTGTGGCACTTCTCAAATTGGGCAAACTAGCAACCTCAATGAAATTTGTAAGAGTCTACCACCACCAAGTAATGCTGGCCATTCCACTCAAAAGCATAACATGCCACCTCAGACCAAGGATTGAGAGGCTTTGCTCAAAAGTAGCGTCTTTGCTTGGTTGTTTTGGAACTTGAGGCAAGTAGGGCAGGGTTTAACAAATTTCTTTATGTCCTGGATAATGCCTAACCAGAACACTGTATCCTCAGCCCTATAGGTTGTTCTATTAATTCCTGGGTAACCAGTGTGAAGCAAGTTAAGAATCTTACTGCGGAGCACACCAGGTATCACAGTACGATCTCCCTTAAGAACAAGATCCTCGCAAAGACTTAACTCATTTCTAATTTCATAGAAGGGTTTGCAAATGTCCATCACATGTTTGTAAGTTGGCCACCCGTTCTGAATATAATGACGAAGCTGAGTCAACAATGCCATTCGGGCAGACACAGTTCTGGACGGTTCTATCCCCTCTTTTCCAGAACACAGTTCCATCCTGGACCGATCCAGGACTGTCTGTCCGAACAAACCAACAGTAGAGGCTTTGAGGAGATGTTCGTCGCACATTTGAACCTCGAGCCAAACACCCGAATGTTCGGCAATTCAGGCTCACCCTACATCCGTTCCTATGGAACCTACCCCACGGTAGGTAGGTACATACCTACCACCTAATCTACCTTTTACAGTGGATGGAAGCATGAGTTGCGAGGAAAAAATGGGTCAACTTATTTTTTTTTTAAAGGGGAATTATTCCTTACATTTTCAAAAAAAAATTCAAAATCGTGCAATTTGTTCTGTCAATACCCATAAGCAATGCAGTCACAGGACGAGTATTTTCGTTGATGGAGACTCTATGGTCGAATGAGCGGAACCTGCTCAATGTAGATAATGGTCAAGTCAGAGTTACCTACTTCGCAAACTATAGGTAGGCACTTTGAGTTGTCAGGAGTTCTTGAACTATGTAACAAAGAAACCGGACGTCTCGGCATCAGCCAAAAGCAACCAAAAATAGCTACTTCAAAATATAAATAAACGTTGCAAATTATTGCACAATGGTTTATTATTGACTGCATAGAGCAGATCACTGTTTTCTGTGGTCAATACCTACCCTCGTGCTACCCCAAGGGAGCCCTAAATCGAGTAGCCAGCATAAATATGCGGTTCCACAATTCTATCATTAAGTAATTACTTGCTAATGTTCATGAACACAACGTTTGGGTGGACACCCTACCTGAGGTCCAACGGTTTCCCGCCCAGCCCCGACCCACCAATAGGTATATTCGGACAAGCGGTTCAGAATCGCACCAGTCATGAATAGAACTGAATTGGGGGGGGGGGGGGGGGGGACTGTTTAGAACTTTCAGTTCTAACTCTGTCTGAACGCTTTTCGAACCAGTTCAGAACTGGTAACCAGAATAACAACTCCTGACAGTTGTAACCTTATACCTAATTGGTGATTTTTAGGACAGAAAAATGATTGGAGGATGGGTTAGGCCAAGAATTGATTGGGTTTTCGAAACCGCAGGTACCTACATACTAAAACCTCTGAAGCGGATGAAGAAAGTCGAAAATACGTTTTTCTGTGGCCACTACCAGTGCTTTTACCTCGAGTAGGTGGTATCCTAGCAATCTAAAAAAAAGGAACCCACATATTATTTTATTAGTGGCTACATAGGGCTCATTTAGAGCCACCTAAACGTTATATACCGTGACTTTTTGGTCAACATTTTGACTAAAAACATCATAATTCTCGGAATATTGGTCGAAAAAATAGGTAGGTACCCATTGTAAGTTTCGAGTTATTAATTTTTCAGTTTCAGAGAAAAGTGAAGGAACAGGGACAGGGATTCTACCTACTTTTCTTGAAACGGTAGCAGACTCCACCACAGTAGATGAGGTGACAAGAGTGAAAACGTCTACTACGCATGACTCGAACTATTAGTTCTGAAGAACATCCAGAACCTCTCGAACTGGTTCTGAATGGTTACAAACTACTTTGTTCACACGTTGACCTTGTAGTTCGGAATCATTCAGAACTAGTTCTGATGCTGTCTGAACAGACAAAATGGGCGTGGTCAATTTCGAACGGTTTGGAACTGCTTATCCGAACATGCCTATCGTTTACCGGTTTTCCCCCCTGAAGCGGTTCTCCAGCTGGAATAACTTTTAGGAGTTAGTTTTGTGTTGAAAAGAATCGAGGATTTTTATTATTTACAATAGGAGCAAGCCCAATACAGTATTAAAAAAATGATTGATACCATAGATCCGATGGTGATAAAATACGAAGGGGGGAAGTGGGCCATCTAGGCGCTGCCCCCACAATTCCTGAACATTCGGCAAAGTCGGATGAAAATTGTGGGAGTTAGACACCTATGCGAATTGCAAGGATTCACAGACACGTAACCAAATTCAGGAAGCTTTGAAACGTAAAATTCGAGTGGAAATTTTGATTTAGGTAGACAACAGTTTTTCAGCTCCTAGGTGATCACAATGTCATCAATCACTACCTGGGTAGACTCTGAAACAAGAGACAAAAAAGACAATTTTTCCCCACTGCATGACCATGCACCATGTCCTTGCATGACAAAAACTCCAGAAGTAATCACTAATCACCATAACCATGACGTCACTTTCTATCTTTTGTTATGACTGCTTCCAAATATAAGGTTACTGGTACTGGAATGTAGGAGGGAATTGCAAGTTATGACAAGCAAGAGAGAGAGGACCTTGTACACCCTCTCTCTCTTGCTCGTAATTTATACTTACGTTAACTTGCAATTCCCTCCTACATTCCAGTACCTTATATTTGGAAGTGTATTAAGTTTCAGTACTTTCATTCTCATTTTCATAACAACTTCAAAGGAAGCGCCACTCCTCTTAATCTCCCCCCCCCCCATCTATTCATGCAATTCATAATGTGAAAAATTAAATGAACTCAGCCAGCAACTTTCCAAACTTGACCAGCATAAATTTGAATTTTGATGGTTTCATATTGGAAATTTAATGAAATTCTCAATTTTAACGACATTTTCGAGTGTCGCACCAATTGTGCCTGTACTGATTACAACGCCATTTTCAGACCGAAAATCGGTTGAGCCGTTCAATTTTGGAAAGTTTTGGCTCATTTTGAAGCCAAATTTGGTAGCTGGAAATAAAAGTGGGCACATTAATTGACATGAAATTAACATTTGGAGTGAAATTATGACTGAAAATTCGACGTTTTAGGCATGATCCGAGGCGATCGGCCTCATTAAAATGCTAAGTTGGCGAGACGTTCCTTTGTCCGTTGCGGATTCCGTCTACTTGCTGATCAGGCGATTTTTCCAGGCAAATATCAAATGCGCTTCCCCTCAAAACGGATTGAATTGAATGTTAAATTGCAGCTTTTGAAATATTATTTTATGTGGTTTTCCAATATGTTGATTTGATACAGCACAGCACTCAGTGATGCTACATTTTATCACAGTCTTGAAAACCCCTATCCCCATCAAAATGGTCCTAGGCCTTGAGCCTTCAGCTTTGGCCCTTAAATCTCAATGGTGGAACACATACATTTCAGACTTTCTGGCATTGTCTTTGTACTTTCTGCTGAAGAAGCAGTGCGTGTAGTTTCCCGTTGCTTGGTGTTATCCAGAGGTCTAATATGGTGGTTTCCATGAACCACCTGTTACAACTCGATCAGGTTCTGCTGGGAACGTACATGAATAAGGAAAAACTACAATCTCCTTTCTATGTCTCTTTTTTATTAAAATAATTTCAATTTGCAGGCATGATAGAAAATAGAATCAGACAAGCCATTTCCAGCATTGGTATACAGATAACAACACAACGTACTATAGGCAATGAAAGTAGAAACCTCAAATAAAAAACGGAGTTATTGAAATTTGTCTATTTCCACCAAGAGAAGAACATTGTTATATCCGTTATGGTGATCAAACTATCATCAGTAACAATAATTACTGAAGGAACATTAGAGAGGTGAGCTTATAGAGTCCAGAAGTGAAAGGAGATCAATTATCATGATTGGCTGTAGAAGTGAGAGGGCAACTATCTGGGAAGAAAAGCAGAAGGAACCAAGCACAATCGACTCCCTTTCACTTCTGGACTATGTAAGCCTACCTCTCATCAATGTACCTTCAGTTATTTCATGTTGCTGACAGTGGTCTGACCACCGAAACCGGTAAATGTATTTTATCCTTAGTGGAGATAAAAACGTTTCAGTAAGTCATTTTTTATATTCGAAACGGGTTGCCACGATTTCATCGCGATTGATTTAGTTTTTGTAAAAACCTTCTTGCTCTCAAGGTTTTTATGGATGTAGGTACAAAAAGAAATGTAGAAATAACCACAACAGTTACATGCTCATCAACATTTACACAAGAAAACAATTCAACAAACGTAACATTTTGTGTACAACCTTTGCTAGCTTCAGGGGTTCAACGGAGACACACTTCGAACATCATTATAAAACAAAGTAATTAGGTATGTAGGACATCACTCAAGATTACAATCCGCATTTTATTGTTCAGTACAAAAGATCTCAGTTTCAATCACAACAGGAGCAATATTTCATTAGAATATTATAATTATTCTACATTTTTGTAGTCACCTATAAAAACAATTAGTAACACAACAATGTGCCAATTTATTTTTGTACAATACAACCATTTTGTAAGCAGATCATTAGCCTACTAACTATAGGGTGTTCAAGTATATATATATATATATATATATATATATATATATTTAATATTTATTGTTGAATAAATAATACATACTTTTGGGAATATAATCTCATCTGACTTTTTCCACAGCTAACTATCAATACTCCTTTTATTATAATAATGGCCAAGTACACTAGAAAGGAATGTAGGTAGGTATTAATAGAATACAAGCGCCAAATATTGAAGAGGTTATCTACATACAAAATGTAGTTATGTCCTGGATAAGAGTGGTGGTACTCAAGCAAAAAATTATACAGAAGAAAACCACGATCTATTACCTCATTCTTCATATAAGTGTCTAACCTTTGGAATTGTTCATGGTAACAGTAACGTAGATATGCAAAATTACCCGAGTGAGCTCAGAGTTGAAAATTATCATGTTCAATAAATGCTCATCAGTAGTTTGGTATTCATCAAAGATGATTAAGAAGTAACAGCGAAAAATTAAATAAGGTTTAAAATAAATCCCAGAGGACAACAATAATGATAATCTCCCTTTATTTGAATCTTAAAGGGGAAAAGAGAGGCTTAGCAGAGACAGGCGACCATGCAGTGTGTGGATTTGGCGGGTTTACCTCCGCTCCATCCTCCAGACCCAGACACCGCATATAGGTTCGCGATCCTCTCAGTGAAGCGAATGGCTTCGACTGAGTGAATTCCAGAGAATTCAGGATGATGTAATGGGAAACATTCCGTATTTCACGACAAAACCTGACAAAAATCTCACACCAGTAGGTACTCCATGAGGCTACAGCAAGTTTCTGCTAACTGGTGCTGTTCTGGTTTTCCGTTCCTTCACGGTCACTATCTGCCAAAGGTCTAAATAATTTACTTGTTTACAAGGTGGTGACGGGGGGGGGGGGGGGGGGTAATGGATCACATGTGTAGTCACAACACAACTAGATTCAAAATTTCTCGCTAAATCGAAGGGTGACCTGACTCGAAGACCGCAGCGAAATGATAAGGCAGCACAAACTTAGTTATGTCAAGTTTCAATTTTATCATATTTTTTGCGTTGTCCCACACAGGTGCCTCCGGGCCCACTTCTCAAACTTTTCGATCCCAGTAGGTCGAAGAACCAGAAAACGAGCCGAGTTTTTCTCATGCTCGTGTTGACTGAGAATTGGGACTGGAGGACGACAATGCAGGTCCTTACCTTGAGGATGATACTACTGATACTCTGTCAGTTAGACCAGTTTTGAGCTATGAGTGTGGCACGCCAACATTCCTTTTGCGGATACTGAGATGGATCACGAGTATTCTATAAGCCTAGAGTTCTGGTTTATCAAAACATCAACCATTTTCAAGACAAGATTAGTTATCAAATGACACATAATAAATATAGCATTTCCACTTGTCACGCCATGTTCTGAACTCCACCTACTTTGAAAAAATGGAAAACATATATATTATAATGAAATGGAACATTCCCCATTATACATCAAAAGAAGGAGAAATCAACTGAGTACTAAAGTAGCGAGTGGGAATTCAATGGAAATCGTTATTTTGTCTAGATTATATTATCCGGATCTTGAGTGTTGAACAAGCTCTCGCTTCCCATGTATACAGAAATGATACCCTAGTCTGTTACCTCAAGCAAACGGTCTACTGTGAATCATCTAGAAGTCCCAGTGCTGCTGCTGATATGATAGAGTTGGTGATAGGAGAGAGTGAAGACTCGCCGATGTGGCGAGTGGACTCTGGAGATGCCTGTGCTTTATCACTTCCCGCTCCACAGGGACATTTAAATCCTGCAAGTAAGGAATATTCAACAATGAGGAAGAGTCAGGGAAAAACGGTGATCCAACTTGGGAGTCACGTATTACAACCAAGCGATATGTAGCATCTTCACTAGTGTTCCATTGTACATGCGTTCAGGACCCTGATGCATCAAACTGATTAGCGAGCGCTTTCTGGGGAAGCTACAATTTATTATAACAATAAATTTCTTCTAATAAAATCCTAAGCCATCATTTATTAAAATTATAGTACTAACACACACACAGACACAGAAACAAGAATAGTATCACAATGAATTTGAACCCTAACAACAGTGTTATCCATAAATAGTTAGCATCTAATTGTATAGGTATTCAATATTATCTCTTGTTTTGTCAACTATCTTCCAAGTTAGCAGCCTGACGACAATACACATATCACCTACACATACATACATAAATAACATATAAAAACATTTACTTGAATTTATTCATTATTTTAATTTCCTCTAGGTACTAGATATTTCATTATTATTATGACTGCTATCAACCTATTTCCTTTACACTTTTTTCCCACAATGATATTGATATTATCAAAGATGAACAACATTCTCTAATCCCCGTTTTATCATAAATAATACACTTCAAAATATTTTGAAATTAAAAACTGACTGTTTATAGATTAGCTGTTAGGGAAGCTACGACTGAGGAGAAGATTTGGATCAGTATACCGTATTATGGAAAAATTTCGGACAAAAATGGCAAACGATTTTCAAAATCACTTTTGAAGCTACCATACGACATAGGTACATAAGAAACAATAGGTAGGTAGCAACCTAATCTGAGATCAATCAATCAATTTATTCACAATATTCTAGGGGACCGTTACGATGATAACATCACCTACTCAAATACAGGCAGTCAAACATGTACATAAGCTGTTCATATCGCGTCACAGTCACGAACGAAGTTAGGTAATTAATTGCACAATAAATTCATCATCATCACAGATCTTACTCATATATACTTCCAGACGATCTGCAATGAGTGAGAGTGATCTATACACCGCCATAAGGTACGTCCACTGTAATGCATGCATTACTCTACGGGATGTTTATATACGTAATAGATAATTCCAATCGTTCTATTGTTTTATTGTGTTATGTTTCATTCTACCGAAATGGTGCGATTATGAGCTTAGAATAGGCAAAAGTGGATTTCAAGGGCGTTAAATCCGACTTTTTTTTGCAAAATTCTCAACCTCTGGTCCTGCTGAATCAGTTACAACGTATACTTGTATCTAGTTTGTTCAATGGAAGCTTAATGTGTGCTTAGTATGTATGTGTATGCTTAGTGTGTAGTAATAGCAGTAATCAGTAATAACGGCATACTAACCTGCAGAGACAGGTGTTTTTCTCAGGATTTCTTCGAACGCCTTCCAGTGATCGATCCTACTAATGACTTCAAGGTAGCGCCAATACCACGGCCTGGGGATTTGTTTTCACTGGTCGATACACTCTGAGGGTGTGCATCCAAACATTTCTGGTATCTCAGCTAAAAAAAATAAACAAGAGTATTAAGTCCTGATAATTAATGTGTGCTTTATAGGGCTTAAATACTAATTTATTGTTGTAAAAAGACACCTAGTGGCAACAAAGGAAAATCAGGCCAAGCCTCCGAGTAGAGGAAAAATGTTCCATTTGTACCCATCTTATAGGATTAATTCTTCTAGACAGCTCAGTAATGGCAAACACAATGGAATGAGACTTCTGAATGACAGGCAAAATACAGATAGTCCCATAGGCTCTTTTCCAGTTGTGATAAGTCAAGCCCTCTGAAGCACATGAGTAACAGTAAGTATTCTCCACATTTAGCTATACAATTTGCCTACACTGGCTATCCAATACACATTTAGGAAAAAAACGCTGCAAAGTCCTTGTCACATGGGTTTATTATTCTATTGGACATACCTACAGAAATGTTGGCTGTTCAGTTATTGTTTCTTTCATGTGAGACAATTGAAATAGCTATTTCTGATGATGCCAACCAATTCTGGCCCCCAAAACACGAGTTAGGTACCTACGTACCTTTTTTTTTTTAAATTATCTTTGATCATTGGTAGTGCCATTTAATCGTCTTGCTCCACGTGTTGATACTACTTCCAGTGTTATTATACAAATTGATGGTGATTTCAGACGATTTCGCAGGTTTTTGACTCATAAAAAAATCAATTTTGGGAGCTGAACATTTGGTAGAACCTCGATTTTACACTCTTTGGTCAAAATCGACTTCATATTCGGTCTTCTCGTCCCCAGAAACATGGAAAAC
>CATPAC010000214.1:0-22992 GCA_954871275.1 Leptopterna dolabrata
GCGTCTGAAAATTTCAGCCCCTATGTTGAACCCCTTAGAGATGACTGACAGTAACGTCGAGCTTCGAGGACCAATTAGACCCCGAACAGAACCTATTTATAATCCGAATTTCATCAATTTCGTTTCATGGTAACTAAGAAAAGTGGCCAGTACGGCGTACGGCGGGCAGACAGAAATATTTGTATTGCATTTTCGGATTCTACGTACCTTGAAACGTAAACCATCAAATTTTGAGGGGTGAGGGGGGGGGGGGGGGGGAGGTTAGCATTTTTTTTTTCATGCTCGATTCCAATTGTTCATTATTGAAAATAATATACCAAAAATTTTAAAAAACTACCCGGAAGAAGTGTAATGATATTTTTGTGATGTAGATTAGTTCAATCTCTTTAATCTCAAGTACCTACAAACCGAGTTTTTTATTGGTAAAGTACACAGGTATGGGAATATGCTGACTTTCTCTCTTCATGGGCTCAGAAAGGGTTTGAGTTTCGGGGGCGGATAGGACTTGGGCTTGGGTTCTAGAAAGGGCATATGTACGAAATTTGACTCCAGTCCGACAATTAGGGTGCGGTGGAGGGAAAAAACCACAGTCATGCAGCATGGCTATAAGAGCGAATTTTCGAAGAAATAACCACGTTCCTTAATCTTCAAAGTGCTCCAGTTTGAGAACGGAATGAGATATCGCAATTCTGATTTCACCATCGTGTTCAGCGTACAAAAACCTTTAAAATGAGGGGTCACTTGTTGGAAAATAACATTTTAGGGATTTTTGGGTAATTTTTGCGCACTTTCAATGCGCCAAAACCCTCCTTAGAGTAGGCCAATTTCGCCCATCTTCGAACTTAGCCTTTCGATTGCCAAGATAGATTTTTTGTGCAAATTTGAGCTGTTTATCTCAATTCTATCGAGAGTTATCGTCTGGAGTGACACATATATATATAAATATATATATACATATAAAAAAGTGTTAAATTTCAGGAATCGTTTTAGAATGGTCTGAAACGGATTTCTATGAAGAAAATTTCCAAAAATTTATATTATTTAAATTTCGAAGCCATTGCAATAGCTTCATTTTCTTTGAAAATTCGCTAAAACACCGTAACTGGCCACTAAGCGATGAGCATAAGAAGACGTCAACTCGACTTTTATATTTTTGGTAGGATTCTTGAGGGTTGGTCACTTAATAAAATATCCACTATGCCGACGTTTCGATTTTTTTATAAATCCTCTTCAGGGCTTAGTTGATAAGTCATGGTAGTAACGGGAACACACAGGCAGAAAAGGTGTTTATATTGCTATAGTTGAAATTAGTATGTATAGTTTTATCAAGAAGAAATGTTCATCAGAACTGTGACTGTTCATCAGAAGTTTATCAGAACTGTGACTGTGGTCTGATGAACTTCTGATGAACATTTCTTCTTGATAAAACTATACTTACTACTTTCAACTATAGCAATATCCCCCCTTTTCTGCCTGTGTGTTCCTGCTACTGCCAAGACTTATCAACTAAGCCCTGAAGAGGATTTATAAATAAATCGAAACGTCGGCATAGTGGATATTTTATTAAGTGACCAACCCGCAAGAATCCTACCAAAAATATTAATACTGAGTGGTCGAGAACGTTAATCATACTCGACATTTATTACAAAAAAATAATCGAAAATAACTGCCAAGGTGATGGCACAGGAGCTTCCTCGTCACAATCAGAGTGACCCATCATAAAATAGAGGATTACATAACATTGCATAACGTGAAATATACATATTACATAACATTAAATTACATAACATAACATTACATTACATTACATGAAATATACATATTACATAACATTACGTCCATTATACATAATTGCGAAAGTTATGCGTGTTTGAAGAATTTCACGTTAGCGCATGCGCAGGGCGAACCGCTGGCTCTATCATGTTGAAATTTATATGGAACCTCAATGGGCCCTACCCGCTTAATCCCTGAGAATTACATTGAAATTGGGTGAAATCTTTGGTTACTACGGCTGTAACAAGGAAATTGAATCTATTTCACGCCAGCGCATGCGCAGAGCGCACCGAGGGTCCGATCATGCTGAAATTCATACTGGAACTCACTAGGCCTTGTCCAAACAACTCTTGAAAATTTGAGCGAAATTGAATCAAAATTGTGAAAGTTATGCGTGTTTGTTGAATTTAACGTTAGCGCATGCGCAGGGCGTAACGCTGGATCAATCATGTTGAAATTTGTATGGGACCTCAAGGGGCCTTATCCGCACCATCCCTCAAAATTTGAGCTGAATCAATTCAAAATCGTGGAAGTTGTGGCTGTAACAAGGAAATGCGGACAGACTCACAGACTCACAGACTCACAGATTCACAGACTCACAGACTCACAGACTCACAGACCGACAGACACGGAACCAAATTTGTTCAGTAGGCTTTGAAACGCAAAATGCAAGTGGAAATTTTGATTTCTGAAGACAAAAATTTTTTGGCTCACGAAAGTGAACACAAGGCTTCCGCTGCTTCGCAGACTCGGAAGCAAAAGGAAACCTGACTGAGGTGAATCACTATCTCAAGATTCTGCAAAGTAAAGCGCGCTCAGGGTCGCAAGCCCATATCTCGTGTCTAGTGATCTCATCGTCTGAACAATAACATGATCCCTAGCTAGAAAACCAGGGGATTCTCACGAACGGAGGTGGCATAAGATTTCAGAAATCAGAGTTAGTGCAAGCAAATCTCCGTGGAGATCCGACAGGGAAAAATGACTCAGGGGGAAACGGATCCCGTAGCAGCTCTCCCCTTTCGTGGGAAGAAACCGAAAACCACAGTTCTGCGGAGTTGGAAACAACGGCAAAACTATTTAATTTCGCAAAGCAGCAAAAGGGGATCATCGCTTATCCCAAGGGTATTAAATTCTAAGAACACTAAGATTACATGGAAATAACCGTTAGAATAAGGGAGGTCGCCAACGCCTGTGATAGATGGTTCAAAGAACCGTTACAAAGCTACATCTAAATGGACAGCGTTTCTGAATTCGTTTGGAATGGGGAGGAAAATAGAAAACGCTGCAAATCCCTGCACAACGGTTTATTATTTTGTATAGAATACCCTTCTGTTACAGATCACAGCTCTATGTATAGATAACCCGTCTATATAATATGATATGTACTATTCTATTATATACATATTATGTAGATCGCAGACCCTCCGTAGGTTAGTACCTAACCCCGTACTCGTTACTAGGTACCTACCTAAATCACGAGTTAAATGTTGCTAAAATAATTCTGCCGATGACAAACAGTACCTAACAAAAAGAAACACATAATGAAGTTCTGAAAAGAAATTGTTGATGAGGAGTGAAAAAAGTTGCAAAAGTACCTACCAACAAACTCCAGCCCCTTCTACGTAGATGGTATAATGAACCGTTGTGTAATAATTTACCGTTGAGTAATAATTTACCGTAGTAATAATTTACCCATCAATAATACTTCAACGTTTGTCCAAGTTTCACTACCTACCAAAAAACTCCAAAAGAGCCATCATTTTTCAAATTAAATAATATCACAGAACAACCAACTCGACTTCATACTCCGCCAATATAATCAGGTGATCCCTACCAATGATTGGCCGTATTCACAAATTCCTATTGTGGGCGTGTCTCTGGTTACGAGATTTGGTTTGAATTGTATACAATTTCATTCACACTGGAGTCGAAAATGCCTGTCGGTGCAAACTTCGGGGCCTTACTGTGAACGAACGGCTGGACGTACGATGCTCCGGATGGTCTTAAAAAACTCGCAAGTTCAAGAACTATTTAAAACCGTAAAAATATTTACGTAAAAAAATGGTATAGGCGTTTTGAAAATTTCAACCCCTATTTTGAACCCCTTAGAGATGACTCACAGTAACGTCGAGCTTCGAGGACCAACTAGACCCCGAACGGAACCTATAACCCGAATTTCATCAATTTTTTTTCATGGTAACTAAGAAAAGTGGCCCGTACGGCGTACGGCGTACGGCGTACGGCGGACAGACAGAAATATTTTTATTGCAGTTTTGGATTCTACATACCTTGAAACGTAAACCATCAAATTTTGAGGGGGGGTAAGAATATTTTTTTTCATGCTCGATTCCAATGGTTCATTATTGAAAATAATAAACCAATATTTCTGTCTGTCCGCCGTAGGCCGTACGCCGTACGGGCCACTTTTCTTAGTTACCATGAAAAAAATTGATGAAATTCGGGTTATAGGTTCCGTTCGGCGTCTAGTTGGTAACTAAGAAAAGTGGCCCGTACGGCGTACGGCCTACGGCGGACAGACAGAAATATTGGTTTATTATTTTCAATAATGAACCATTGGAATCGAGCATGAAAAAAAAAATTCTTACCCCCCCTCAAAATTTGATGGTTTACGTTTCAAGGTATGTAGAATCCAAAACTGCATTAAAAATATTTCTGTCTGTCCGCCGTACGCCGTACGCCGTACGCCGTACGCCGTACGGGCCACTTTTCTTAGTTACCATGAAAAAAAATTGATGAAATTCGGGTTATAGGTTCCGTTCGGCATCTAGTTGGTCCTCGAAGCTCGACGTTACTGTGAGTCATCTGTAAGGGGTTCAAAATAGGGGTTGAAATTTTCAAAACGCCTATACCATTTTTTTACGTAAATATTTTTACGGTTTTAAATAGTTCTTGAACTTGCGAGTTTTTTAAGACCATCCGGAGCATCGTACGTCCAGCCGTTCGTTCACAGTAAGGCCCCGAAGTTTGCACCGACAGGCATTTTCGACTCCAGTGTGAATGAAATTGTATACAATTCAAACCAAATCTCGTAACCAGAGACGCGCCCACAATAGGAATTTGTGAATACGGCCAATCATTGGTAGGGATCACCTGATTATATTGGCGGAGTATGAAGTCGAGTTGGTTGTTCTGTGATATTATTTAATTTGAAAAATGATGGCTCTTTTGGAGTTTGTTGGTAGGTAGTGAAACTTGAACAAACGTTGAAGTATTATTGATGGGTAAATTATTACTACGGTAAATCATTACTCAACGGTAAATTATTACACAACGGTTCATTATACCATCTACGTAGAAGGGGCTGGAGTTTGTTGGTAGGTACTTTTGCAACTTTTTTCACTCCTCATCAGCAATTTCTTTTCAGAACTTCATTAAGGCCCGTAAAGGCCCGTTTACACGAGCGGACCGGGCCGGATAAATCCGAGGAGTACAGTAAGTGCGTACTTCAGCCCTGCCGTCTAAACGCTCGTCCGGACCGGTTATGGGCGTTCCCACTTGCTAGGGAGGCCCGATGGAAATTCCTTCGGATCTAGGGTCCCCCCACCGGACGATCCTACTCTCCCCACCCGTTTGCCCTGTCACCCTGTGGTGTAAACGCATATCCGCTCAGGATCTTCTCCAGGACTAGGTACCTACATCCCTATAAACATGCATATAGTTTAAAGCATAGCGTTTTAAAAACGCTGCAAAGTCCTTGTCACATGGGTTTATTATTCTATTGAAGTTCTAGAGATTCTTGTTGGCAGTTAAATTTATTGTTTCTTTCATGTGGAATGATTGAAATAGCTATTCCTGATGATTTCCACCAATTTTGGCCCCCAAAACATGAAATAGGTACACTTTTTTTCCCCCCAGATCATCCTTGATCATTGGTAGTGCGATTTAATGGTCTTGATTCAGCTGTTTACACTTTTTCTAATGTTAGTATACACATTGATGGTGATTTCAGACAGTTTTCCAGGTTTTTGACTAAAAAAAAAAACAATTTTGGGAGCTGAACTAATGGTAAAACCTCAATTTCCGCGTCTTTGGTCAAAATCGACTTCATATTCGGTATTCTCGTCCCCAAAAACATGGAAAAACGTTACCTCAAAAGCTCATTTCACTAACATGTTGCTAAAATGCAAAAAGTACCTATTTTTACACACATTTTCACTCATAACACCCCTGGGTATATTCCGATCGGGCTGAAAAGTTTCGGGACAAAACTAGGGCCCAAATGGAGCATGTGTGCGAAAGAACGACTTTTTAGATCTAAAATGAAGCCTGTACACGTGATACGGCGTACGGCGGACGGACATTGCATTTTTGGAATCTACGCACCTTGAAACGGAAAAGAAAAGTTTGAGGGGGTGTTATAAAAATTTTTTGCTGAGCGAATACATAGGTGTATCATTCACAGAATAATAAACCAAAAACGCTGCGAAGTCCTTGTCACATGGGTTTACTATTCTATTGGACAACCTACAGAAATGTTGGCTGTTCATTTATTGTTTCTTTCATGTGAAATAATTATTGAAATAGCCATTTATGATGGTTTCCACCAATTTTGGCCCCCAAAACACGAATTAGGTACGCTCCTTTTTTTTCAAATGATCTTTGATCATTGGTAGTGCCATTTAGTTGTCTTGATTCACCTGTTGACACTTTTTCTAGTGTTATTATACAAATTGATGGTGATTTCAGACATTTTTCCAGGTTTTTGACTCATTAAAAATCAATTTTCGGAAATGAACCTTTGGTAAAAACTCAATTTTCGCCTCTTTGGTAAAAATCGACTTCATATTCGGTCTTCTCGTTCCAAAAACATGGAAAACGATACCTCAAAAGCTCACGTTACTAATATGTTATTAAAACACAAAAAGTACCTATTTTTATACACATTTTCACTCATAACACCCCTGGGTACATTCCGATTGGGCTGCAAAGTTTCGGGACACAACTAGGGCCGAAATTGAGCATGTGAGCGAAAGAACGACTTTTTAGACAGAAATTGAAGCCGGTATCGTATGCATGATACGGCGTATGGTGGACAGACATTGCATTTTCTGAATCTAGGCACCTTGAAACGGAAAAGAAAAAATTTTGGGGGGTGTTATACAAATTTATTGCTGAAGATAATAAACCAAAACGGTGGAAATTGTTATACAACTGTTTATTACGTTCTTGTCTTCGGTCCGGTCGTGTAAACGGCTGCCCGAAGGGAAGGAAGCCCCGCCCCCCACGGAGCGAGTCAGGAGGCTCCTAGCTAGGAGCATCGGAGTATCCGGCCCGGTCCGCTCGTGTAAATGGGGCTTTACACAAGCGGACCGGGCCAGATAAATCCGAGGAGTACAGTAAGTGCGTACTTCAGCCCTGCCGTCTAAACGCTCGTCCGGACCGGTTATGGGCGTTCCCACTTGCTAGGGAGGCCTGATGGAAATTCCCTCGGATCTAGGGTCCCCCCACCGGACGATCCTACTCTCCCAACCCGTTTGCCCTGTCACCCTGTGGTGTAAACGCATATCCGCTCAGGATCTTCTCCAGGACTAGGTACCTATATCCCTATAAACATGCATATAGTTTAAAAACGCTGCAAAGTCCTTGTCACATGGGTTTATTATTCTATTGAAGTTCTAGAGATTCTTGTTGGCAGTTAAATTTATTGTTTCTTTCATGTGGAATGATTGAATTAGCTATTCCTGATGATTTCCACCAATTTTGGCCCCCAAAACATGAAATAGGTACACTTTTTTTCCCCCCAGATCATCCTTGATCATTGGTAGTGCGATTTAATGGTCTTGATTCAGCTGTTTACACTTTTAGCGAATTTTCAAAGAAAATGAAGCTATTGCAATGGCTTCGAAATTTAAATAATATAAATTTTTGGAAATTTTCTTCATAGAAATCCGTTTCAGACCATTCTAAAACGATTCCTGAAATTTAACACTTTTTTATATGTATATATATATTTATATATGTGTCACTCCAGACGATAACTCTCGATAGAATTGAGATAAACAGCTCAAATTTGCACAAAAAATCTATCTTGGCAATCGAAAGGCTAAGTTCGAAGATGGGCGAAATTGGCCTACTCTAAGGAGGGTTTTGGCGCATTGAAAGTGCGCAAAAATTACCCAAAAATCCCCAAAATGTTATTTTCCAACAAGTGACCCCTCATTTTAAAGGTTTTTGCACGCTGAACACGATGGTGGAATCGGATTTTAGATATCTTGATCCGTTCTCAAATTAGAGCATTTAAAGTGCGCAAAAATTACCCAAAAATCCCCAAAATGTTATTTTCTAACAAGTGACCCCTCATTTTAAAGGTTTTTGCACGCTGAACACGATGGTGAAATCGGATTTTAGATATCTAAATCCGTTCTTAAATTAGAGCATTTAAAGTGCGCAAAAATTACCCAAAACTAGGATAATCTTTAAACTCTTACCCCCCCCCCCCCACCCACTTAGGGTGGTCAGATTGAAAAATGTGAGAAGTATTAATTGAAGACGAGAGTTCGAAGCAAAAAAGGGGGAGGCAAACGATTAGTACAACTCCTTGAATTTCCCATTTGACATATAATTGTTATGATACCTTCATAGATAGACAAGTACCGGCCCACGTATTACTAGAAGGAATACGAAAGAAAAAATCTATTTCAAATTATTCAATTTAGGTACTAACAGTAGGAGGAAGAAGGTTAGGTAGGTATCTTATCAATTTATTATCAGTATCATACGAATATTTGATATTCAAAGGTAGGTAGGTACTTAACATGATAAAAATAATATCAATGAAGAAGGAAGGATCTACCTACCTAGTAGAGCAAATCTTGAACTGGTTTTAGATACCAGGCCTGAAATCGTAGTCAAGAGGAAAGGCCATTCAGAAGGAACAAGGAATCTACTCATAACAGTTTATAATTATTACGTAGGTAATTATATGAAATTAATACCTACGTACAAAATGATTGTGTAAAGAGTTCGTAGCAGTTAATAACAAATTATAACCACATGGATAAATTAGAAATCAAGGTAATAAAAAAATATTAGTAACAGGGGCATCTAGTAGGAATATACCTAATAATTATGTTCCAAAGCTACCAATAGGTACTGACCTTCTTTTGAAAAAATCACAATATTGGTAATTACCTACCGATCATGTGATTTTTTTAAACAATAAATTAACTAAATTTATGTATTATAAGGAACCTACTTAATACAATATTTTCCGTTGCCTACCTACTAGTTTTCTTGAGCTGACGGGAATTTAAAAAGGCATTCCTTCTTTGTGTTTCTGCATGGCGGCGGCATCCAAGCTTCCTTTTCTCTTTCATTCACTCGATCGCCTGATCCCGTTCTTTCGATTCCAATAATTCTCAAGCAGTTTCAGGTCCACTCAATGTTGAATACTAGAATAGAACAATATTTCAACGTAGCACCCACATGTTCTTCCAAGTGATCCTTCCAGAAACCACATCCTTCCTTCATAGTTTATTTCAAGATTGAGCCTGCATGAAAAACAACCTGCACTTGAAGCACTCATGATTTTCTATAACAACTCCTTTACCTACTGCACTCTCTTGAGTAGGTAAGTCAAAAGTCCTAACTACCCTATCCTACCTAATATGAACCCACAGCGATCAAATAAATAAGCACTTAGTACAATTACGTAATAAACAAACGGTAGAATCAGGATGGACAAAACGTACAAATTAAAATAAATACGAAGAGAATATACATAGAAAACCAAATTTTAGACCGAAGTTTTCCTTTATTCAAAACCATAGCCATTAATTCGAATATTTCTTTGAAAATTCGCTCATTAAGTCATGCTGCATGACTGGTTTTTTTCTAATGTTATTATACAAATTGATGGTGATTTCAGACATTTTCCCAGGTTTTTGACTCATTAAAAATCAATTTTCGGAAATGAACCTTTGGTAAAAACTCAATTTTCGCCTCTTTGGTAAAAATCGACTTCATATTCGGTCTTCTCGTTCCAAAAACATGGAAAACGATATCTCAGAAGCTCATGTTACTAATATGTTATTAAAACACAAAAAGTACCTATTTTTATACACATTTTCACTCATAACACCCCTGGGTACATTCCGATTGGGCTGCAAAGTTTCGGGACACAACTAGGGCCCAAATTGAGCATGTGAGCGAAAGAACGACTTTTTAGACAGAAATTGAAGCCGGTATCGTATGCATGATACGGCGTATGGTGGACAGACATTGCATTTTCTGAATCTAGGCACCTTGAAACGGAAAAGAAAAAATTTTGGGGGGTGTTATACAAATTTATTGCTGAAGATAATAAACCAAAACGGTGGAAATTGTTATACAACTGTTTATTACGTTCTTGTCTTCGGTCCGGTCGTGTAAACGGCTGCCCGAAGGGAAGGAAGCCCCGCCCCCCACGGAGCGAGTCAGGAGGCTCCTAGCTAGGAGCATCGGAGTATCCGGCCCGGTCCGCTCGTGTAAATGGGGCTTTATGTGTGTTTCTTTTTGTTAGGTACTGTTTGTCATCGGCAGAATTATTTTAGCAACATTTAACTCGTGATTTAGGTAGGTACCTAGTAACGAGTACGGGGTTAGGTACTAACCTACGGAGGGTCTGCGATCTACATAATATGTATATAATAGAATAGTACATATCATATTATATAGACGGGTTATCTATACATAGAGCTGTGATCTGTAACAGAAGGGTATTCTATACAAAATAATAAACCGTTGTGCAGGGATTTGCAGCGTTTTTTATTGCAGTTTTGGATTCTACATACCTTGAAACGTAAACCATCAAATTTTGAGGGGGGGTAAGAATTTTTTTTTTTTCATGCTCGATTGCAATGGTTCATTATTGAAAATAATAAACCAAAACGGGGTTCCGAAGTAACCAAATCGAAAATCAAAAAATAACAGTCATGCAGCATGGCTATAAGAGCGAATTTTCGAAGTTTTCGGCATCTTCCTCCTCCGCCTAAAATTTTCTGAAAATTAATTTTCGGCCAATGTTTTCCCAACTTGATACCATACAAAATTAAAACAGGAGTAGTTTTACGCAAAGTAAAATTTGGGGTGGAAGGAGGGGGAGGGGGAAATCAAAAATGTTTTGAATACCAGAAGAGTAGGTATTGGATACGTAACAAATTTTTTGTTCCATTTTTTTCCGAGTAACACCTCGGTTTGTAGATTTTCCAACGCTGAACACGATGGTGAAGTCAGAATTGCGATATCCCATTCCGTTATCAGATTAGAGCAGACGAACCAGGAAGAACATCTCAAGAAATAACCACGTTCCTTCATCTTCAAAGTGCTCCAGTTTGAGAATGGAATGAGATATCGCAATTCTGATTTCACCATCGTGTTCAGCGTACAAAAACCTTTAAAATGAGGTGTCACTTGTCAGACTTTTTCATTTTGGGAATTTATGGGTAATTTCCCCCCCCTAAAACTCCCCAAAACTCCCCCTTAGAGTGACCCGATTCTGCCCATCTTCGAACTTAGCCTGTCGATTGCCAAGACAGATTTTTCGTGCAAATTTGAACTTTTTATCTCAATTCTTTCGAGAGTTATCGTCTGGAATGACACATACATATATAAATATATAAATATATAAATATATAAATATATATTATTATATAGCATTATTGCTGATATAACTTATATATATATATATATATATATATATATATATATATATATATATATATATATATATATATATATATATATATATATATATATATATATATATATATATATATATATATATATATATATATATATATATATATATATATATATATATATATATATATATATATATATATATATATATATATATATATATATATATATATATATATATATATATATATATATATATATATATATAAATAAGTAATAAATAAGTATATAAAATAAGTATATAAATATATATAAATATATATATATATATATATATAAGTTATATCAGCAATAATGCTGATATTTACCTTTCCCGCTGATTCAGCATTCCGACCCCATAAATACAACCCACTGGCAGCTCTCGCGCCAGTCTCGTCTTTACCGTCACACAGAACGTTACTCTGCCCGTTTTCTTACCGATCCATATGTTTAATCGTGTAATAAAAGTTCAAGTGGTTTTTTAAAAACTTATTTCTTCAAGCTCCCAACATAACTGGCGCAGTCGGAGTAGGACACTCTCGGTTCCGCGAATGAACATCGTGGAATTCTTTCTTTTCAAGAATTCAGAGAGTGAACGTACGCGAGTGCATATCGCGTGAGGATTACGTCTGTGTGAAGACTACATCAACATCTACGGAAGACGGGACTCCTAAGAGACGATGTTGGACTCCCTGTGCGGACTGCTGTAAGTAGTGAAAGTGAATATTTTACTGCAAGATTACACCGCCCCACATCTCTCTTAGTACTAGATTTAGAAGCCCCACCTTGGCTTGCCAGCAATTAAGAAGAAACTGCAACATAATTAAATTGATAAAAGAAACGTAATTCCAAGAAACTAGCAAATAAGAGTTGACCAGATACCTCGCGTTGTGTCCTGCACCTCCCTGGCAACTCATTTTAGAGAATCTTAAGAACTAGCAAGTAACTGTTGACCAGATACCTCGTGTTGTGTCCTGCACCTCCCTGGCAACTCATTTTAGAGAATCTTAAGAACTAGCAAGTAACTGTTGACCAGATACCTCGTGTTGTGTCCTGCACCTCCCTGGCAACTCATTTTAGAGAATCTTAAGAAACTTAGCAAGTAAGAGTTGACCAGATACCCTGCGTTGTGTCCTGCACCTCCCTGGCGACTCACATTAAGAAACAATTTAAGCAAAGTATTAAATCTATTGGACACCCTGTGTTGCCGCATCTCTTGCGCCTCCCCATAGATTTTCCACTAAGACAACACAATTCCCAAAACTACAACAACCAAACACCCTAGCTTCTGGGATTGGAAGCACTTGCACAAAATGCATCGTTTGAACGTCAGCGATATTCCCCTACCCGCCAGTAACCCCAATGCGGCTGAACTGGTACATCGAGCCCTACACCCTATCCGCGAAAACGACGACAGTAGCGACCTCCAAGGAAATTCCGGCGTAACCGCTTCAGGAAATTCCGGCGTAACCGCTTCAGGAAATTCCGGCGTAACCCTCGACCCCCCTCAATCAAGAGCACCCCCGGAGTATAGAAGAGAATACGACAACTTGATCCCGCACTTCAACGGCGAACCCCTCGTACTTGCGAAATTCATCAAACAATGTGACAAAATTTATTTAAGATTTCATGATAACCAAAACCCCGATAATTTCCAGAACGACATAATCTTAGGCGCATTCACCTCCAAAATAGGCCAAAGAATTGCCGATCAAATTTATGTAAATTCAATAGAATCGTATCCAGAGTTAAGAAAAGCTTTACTACACACTTATAGCGATAAAAGAGACACTTACACCTTAACTATTGAACTAACAAAAATGAGACAGACCCAACAAGAGGACTGTTTTGCCTTCCACGACAGGATTAGCCAAGTCCTAAATTCGCAAGTTAGGCCAGTCAAATAGTACATTAAAATCGCAAATGTTCTGCTAGTTCTGATTTTTTAATATGTTGTTAGGGTCAGTACCAATAGTGTAAATCCAAGTTTGCAGCTTCGAAAGACCTGTGCTACCTGCGTGGCACTCGAAAAACCTCGAAATTTTGGCACGTTTTTTGGTTTTTGCACTATATCTTCTCAAGTATGCATTTTTCAATAATACATGCGACATACGTTTTCAAACTACATTAAATTTGCTACAATTTGAGACCAGACCCAGCTCTGTAGGTCAAATAGAAGCCAAGATACAGCTCTTCAAAAATAGACCATTTTTCCCAAAAATGTGAAATTTCCAGTTTCGGTCAACTTCCAACCCGAATTTTGGGTACACTACTCATCCTACGATGAAAGCCGTTTCAAAAGAAGTTGTAGTAAATTTAATTAGCTTTAATTTAAGCACTGAACGGCGTCTGTAGGTCCAATAGTTTTCTCACAATCTCTAAAATCCAAAAAGTGGGAAAATTTCAGTTTGTCCCACGATGGTTTGAGAGTTAGGTGAACGAAAAAACCACGTGAAATATAAAAAGACGTTTAATGTATAATAAAAAATCATGTTTAGATGAAGAAAAACAAGTTTGAAAATTGTTATGAATAACTATATACAGTACCTATGTACATAAGATAGGATTTATTTGGCCCGTTTAGTGGGGGGTTCCCAATCGCCCAGCTGTCCTATCACCGGTTGTGGGTCGTAGATGTCGTAGATGTCGTCGTAGTCGTCGTCGTCATCGTCGTCGTCGTCGTCCCCTCCTCCAATCTGTATGGCAGCAACATTCAGGCAGGAAACTCCACTGCACGCCTTACAGAGCGAAGAGCACTTGAGCCCTGCTTTCACGCATGTGCAGCCCCCTCCGGTACACCCTTTTTTGCAGCCACATGACAAGAATTTCAGAAGGGCTGGGGGTGCCACTTCGCTCATCATGGTAGTTGGAATGAGCCCCAGTTCGGTTTTGGTCCAACCCCACTGAGTGGCATCTTTTTCCACCCCCAACCACTTCTGAACCTGATGGTAGGTCCGGTAGGCGTGGAAAGCCGCACCATCTTCCGTTGGAGGCAAACGGGCCAGATCTACTTTCGCGGAAGCGGCTGTCTTGACAAAAATTTTGTATCGCAGGCTGTGGAGAGTATCCTCTGCAACGTCACCTCCGTACAGAGCTACTAGGAACTTCGCTCCTGCATCCGCGATGGCTTCGTGGGTTGCTGCTGGTTGGAGAAACACTTCAGCTGTGGTGATCAGTTGCGGATTCTTCTGGATGGCGCTCCATAGCTTGTTCTTCCCATACCAGAAAAGGGCAGAGGTGGTATCACAGCCAGTGAAGGCGTGGAGGAATAGTTCAAAGCCAGGAGCAACCTCCAAACCTCCACGATTGAACGAGGTTGATGTGAACTGCATTGGACCAGCATCACCTCTGCCAGTTTTCTGGAAGACGACGTTGCTCACGGCTGAGCCCAAGCCATTCAGAAGAACGAGGAGGTCCACATCCTCTCCGACAATCACCACAGAGCCGTAGGAGGTGCTCTTGTCGAGAGCCACCTTGATGATTTCGCAGTCTGCATCCTCGACTGCCTGCACTGTTTCAATCCCCTGGTTGTTGAAGGCGGAGCACATGAGGGCAATGAGACGACGTTTGTTGCTGTCGCTGGCCAGCAACTTCTCTTGGGCAATTTTTATTATGGTTGACTCGTCAAACACCACCTCGTTACATTGGAGCGAACCATAGCGCCTCACGCGTTCGGCCGTTTTTGTGTTCTTCTCAGCCCCATCCTCAGGATATCCGTCGAACACCACAGCAACATTCCGTCCAAAGTGATTGAAGGTGTAGCTTACGTATCCTGCGACAATCGCCCTCACTGAGTCATTCCTGTGCCAGGTCATCTTGTGCAATAGGTATCCTCCATCAACGACGACAAAGGTGCTGTCTCCTAACGACATGTTTTGGGCGAGTGGGGTGAAGGCAGAGTAGAACTTCGATTTGGTCCCTTTGCGCATACCCTCTTCTGTGAACAGAGACATGGGGTACGGAGCCAGCTCATACTTGAAGTGTTCCTTCAACTCGTTGTCCGACTGCTTGAGGATACACATACGCTGGAAAATGGTTAGTGGCTCTACATCCACACGCTTGTCCCTTACTTTGATGGACTTGCTCATTGATGCTAAAGTTTTCACTTTGTCTTTTCGCTTGAAGGAAAGCTTTCCAAACATGTTGCCCGTGATTCGCTTGACACCTTCCATTCCCAATTCTCGAGCCATGTGACAATTAATATCAGGGGTCCCAACGATGCCACTACTGATGGATAACAGCTTGTCTGTGTGAGGAAACGGAGGGTGAATATCGAGGTAGTGCTTCAGTTTCTCAACATCCTTGGTGTCTCTTTCGACCTGGGCTGCCCTCATATCAACGTGCTGCTCAGTGGTGGTACACGATATGTCCCAGAACTTCTCCAGCTCCTCGCAGATATTCAGCATGAACACCATGCCCCCAGTCCATCGTGAAAGAACACTAGCTGATATCCCACGACCATGGGTTAACCCTCCTTGACTTTTCATTGACCTCATCAACACTTGCTCGATGGTCAAATCTGACCACAGCCCTGACCAAAATTTATCAGAGCGGCGAATCGTAAAGGCTCCTTTGGTGAACATGCTCCATTCGTGTGGGTCCATCCTCTCTTCCAAACCTTTCATGTCTTGTAGGTACAGCCTAGCACTTTTCGCGTAAAAAAAATGACCCGCAGCATGAAAGAAGGGTAGCATTTTTCCAATTGTGGTCAGGTGGAGTTCCCAATCCCCCATCCGTTCCGCTTGAATGAATTGCTTCATTAGTGTAGTCATCCGAAAGTACTGTACCCAGAGCTTCGCTGTTGGCCCATATGTTTCGATTTCCTCCAAGGCAGTTTTAAATTTGGCACAACACATCTGATAAATTTCATTGTCTTTCGCAAGAAGGATTGATGACCTGTCACTGTGACTGAGAATCATGTCGAATTCAGCTCGATCTTCCTCCGTAAACTCCACCTCATCTGTCAAAATTAGGTGAGCCACAGCTAAATTGGTGAGCATATGGGCTCGTACAGCCCTCGAATAGGCGTGGCCATTGAGGATCTTATCAACACTGTTCTCCGCGTATATGGTTGTTAGCAATTCTTTCAGGCCACTACCTGCCATGATGGCGCCGATGCTTCCCATAAATGACATTAGGAGGTGGAAACCACCAAGGCGCACCACCACACTGCTCAATCCAGGATGCGGGCAGGTCTGTACAATGTCCCTAGCTTTCATGTAGAGTGGCTGGTCAAAAGTTACAAAGCAGGTTTTCTGTGAATGGGCTGTAGTCCTTTGGCTGGCGTCAAGCAGGGCAGTCATCACAGTGTCATAGTCAGTGGGTGGAGCATGAATGAATGGCAGGAAAACAATCTTGGATCGATTGAACGGGAGGCCGTTGGTTGCCTGCTCCATGAAGCCATTCCAGCCAGGCACTTGTGGAGTTTGAGACCACTTCCCGTATAGCCACAACAGATCTGTTGGTGTAGGTAGGATTTCACCAGCAACTTGGAACATCTCATGCACATCAGTGACAAGTATATCTGACAAACCAGCATTATTTCTTACGTTGCATTTCTGTAGCTCTGATGAACCAAACGAAGCAATTGTGCCAGCAGACACATACTTCTTCAAGCGAGGGATGCTCGTATCAGGCAACACTGCAGATTGTGGTGTGATTATCATGATGCCTCCCATTTCATGAAATGTGTTCTCCCCATCCAACGTGTTGACGTTGAAGTCAGCATTGTCCAAAGTGAACTGCATGAACGATCCTTTCTCAATGGGTGGTGAGGATTCTCCACGTAAGATAGCTGAGCTCTCTATACGCACCACCTCGCTGTAACTGCATGAAAACCCCATTGCAGAACAAAGGTTAATGAGATGCTTTGACCCAAACTTCCTATATAAGTAGGTGCCAAAGCTGGTCTTCAACGAAGAAATGAATGATGTTGGTCTGACTGCAGATATCAATACGTGAGCAAAACCCACGCATTTCTTTCTCCAGTCTTCAACAGACTTCCGTTTGTTTTTTAGTACGATGGTTTCGAGCAACAGCCTCAGAGATTCTGGAATGCCAGAGTCAACATCCTGTAAGAAAGTATTGGATGATGGATACTCAGTGACGTCATACACCATTGAACGAATGTCTTGCACCACTATCTCTGCAGCAGCCTTCACCACCCTCCGTCGCTCCTCTTCTGGATTGCTTTTTCTCTCATTATACCAGTTGTCGTACAGAATCTTTTTTCCGATGTCGCGAAAACACAGAACTGTTTCATGACTGCGGCCGCGGCCAATCTCAGCAAACATGATCTTATCACCATAGCGTTTCTGAAGGCGATTTTTGATGGTTCTGACGTCAGGCTTGAAAACACCTTTTATCTGGTCCATGAGGTCACTTAACGAGAATTGGCACTCCTCTCGGTTTGTTTCAATAAATTCATATATACACTCCATACTCTCAGTTATATTTTTTGGCTCAACATACCCTCTTTTGAAACCAGGGGTTGGTAGAGCTTGGTACAGTTTTATGCGGCATTGACTGTGATACCTACCATCAGCTGCAACTAGATCACTCACAGATGCAAGACGATGAATAATTTTCTGAGCCCATTCATCACCTCTACGCTCAGCTGCTTCAAGCATAGTCGTCCTGACGCCCAGTGATTCTACTTTGTGGACAACATTCCGTCGTGACATTGGAAGTTTTTTTTGAAGCTTGAGAAATTCTTCTGTGATTTCGTCTCCACAGAGGAAACAAATTTTCTGCAGGTTAGAGGAGCCTGAAGAGCCTCTTGATCCTCTGGATGTCGATGGTTGAGGGACTTCATCACCACCGCGGCGAACTGAAGCGGTAACATTACTTTCAACCGTGTATCTTTTCCTGCATGCATCGTGTACGCTCACTTCATTTAACCCTTGAAGAAATCGTGTATTCTGCTGAAGGCCACGTTTCTCACTAACTTCTATCAAAGAAACAATTCCGCGTCTTTTCACTACCACAACTTTGCCTTCCTCGAGTGTATTGGCACAAATAAAACAATTGCCCGGTGGAGCCGACATTCTCTCGTCCACACCAAAACTGGCGACTGGCAAAAATGGGACTGTTATGAGGAGGACACAGGAAGGACTGGTAGAGGGGGACGCACCTGCCGATCCCGTTATACGGGATACAAAGGAGACCCCTCTGGACAAAAGAGACCGCTCCAATCCATGCCCTTTCGTAGGGCCTTTTCCTTTTCGCAGGTCCTTCTCACAGTCTGCGCAGATAAGGCTATTTTTAGATCTCTAAGACGCCAATTAAACACACCCGAGTTCTTGACATCCGGGCTTTTATTTGGATTTGGGTTTCTACTCCCAGTAGGGAAAGTGGGGTGGCAAGGTGGGGGGGGGGGGGGGGGGGGGTGTCGAAAAATACACTCACTCAACAGCAGTCACTTTGAACAAACTTCACATGTAATTAAGTTTAATAACGATCGTGAGAACTCAGAAGATCGAGTTTTTGAAAAATGCTATTTTCCGACTTTTTGGTTTTTTAAGGATTGTGAGAAAACTATTGAGCCTACAGACGCCATTCAGTGCTTAAATTAAACTTAATTAAATGTACTACAACTTCTCTCGATACGACTTCCATTGTAGGATGAGTAGTTTACCCAAAATTTGGGTCGAAAGTTGACCGAAACTGGAAATTTTACTTTTTGGGGAAAATGGCCTATTTTTGAAGAGCTGTGTCTTGGCTTATATTTGACCTACAGAGCTGGGTCTGATCTCAAATTGTAGAAAATTTAATCTAGTTTAAAAACGTATATAGCGTGTATTATCGAAAAATGCATACTTGAGAAGATATAGTGAAAAAACCAAAAAAAGTACTAAAATTTCGAGGATTTTCGAGTGCCACGCAGGTAGCACAGGTCTTTCGAAGCTGCAAACTTGGATTTACACTACTGGTACCGACCCGAACAACATATTAAAAAATCAGAACTAGCAGATCATTTGCGATTTTAGCGATTTTTAGTGTACTATTTGACTGGCCTAAGTAGCGTACATCCAAATGAATATGGGAGACGCTGGTCAGTACTTGATTCCGTACATGCAGAATTTGGCATTACGAGTTTTCTTACACGGAATTGCAGAACCTCTCGGTTCCCTCTTAAGAACCAAGTCACCTGCCGACCTGGGGTCAGCATTATCAATGTTGTGTAACGACTTCAACTTGAGAGCTGGCGGCAAAGTTGCCACTCAGCAACAGATACGCCCCGCCGTTATCGGCCAGAGAGCTCAGGTTACAACACAACAAGGCGCTCCTAGACCGAACAATCAAAACTTTTATAGGCCTCCTCTTCAATATCAACCGAGACCTTTTTACCAGAACAATTACAGCCAGAATCCAGCAAGATTCCCTTCCGGAAACCCCCAAATTAAATACCAACAACCCCCCGCCGAATATGCAGAGATCAAATTTCCCGAAACCCCAAAATTCCTGGAACCAAGTAAAATCGGGATCGAACCAGACCAAAGGCCCAACTCCCATGTCAATTTCAACGAGAAATACTAATCTCAACTTGATAGACTCAGAGCAAATAACAACCCCAAACATCGATCGTTACGACTCCGAACCCCCCTTGGAACCCCAGAACGCCCAATATTTTGATCAGAGTATGGTAGACGATTTTCCTGGTTATCAGGTGGAACATCCACCCGATTACGAGCAAATGAATGCCCAGTTCGACAGCTTGGCGATTGAACAGGCTAATGATTTTTTAGGGACACCGAGCCTCCCCGAATCATCGAACTCATGAACCTCACCCAAAAATCCCTCCCTTACATTGTTATGCCCAACCTAAACCTAAAAATTCTCATAGACACTGGGAGTTCTCGAAGTTTCGTGAACCCCAAAATCGCCTATCAACATTTCCCCCTTAAATTACAACGAGATTCAGGAGTAGTACGTACCGCCCATGGTACCTCTGAAATTTGCAAACGAACCATAATACCGTGTGGTAACCTTTTCAAAATTCCCAATTTAAACCTTCCTTTTAGTTTATTTCAGTTCCATGACCGATTTGATATGCTACTGGGAATGGACAATTTGACATTGATCAAAGCTAAGGTGGACATCGATAAGAATGTTTTGAAAACCCCAAATTATGCGTTAGAACTATTGTTTGCCGACCAAAAACCGAAATCAGACCCCCTAGATGAATCCTTCCTAATTGAAGCCAGAACGATCCGCCAAATCAAGGTCAAAATAGGGAACCTAGGAAATGGAGAAATAATTATCCCTCAAACCACCATCAATAACATCGAAATTCCCCGTTGTCTTACTAATGTGGTCAATTATCACGCTTACGTTCATGCAATGAATCCCACTGAACAACCTATCACGTTCACCCAAACACATCCAATATCAGGGGAACCCATCATAGATAACCTTTTCCTAGATGACGATCAAAATTCCCCGACACCCACTCTGTCAAAACCCAGAACGGAAACTCCGCTAGACCTAGGGAAATTGCGTTTAGATCACGCGTATTAGATCACCTAAATCAGGAAGAAAAACGAGAGATCACAAAACTAGTAAAGGAATATTCAGACTTGTTCCAGACGGATGACCAACCCTTGACCTTTACCAACCAAATTAAACATCACATACGGACTTCGGACGAAATACCGATATACGCAAAACCCTACAGATACCCTAACATTTACAAGGACGAAGTGAAAAAACAAGTCGCAATCATGTTAGACCAAAAAATCATCCGACCCTCCAATTCACCATACAACGCCCCACTTTGGATAGTCCCTAAGAAAATGGATGCGTCCGGTCAACCTAAATTTCGACTCGTTATAGACTATAGGACAACTTAACGAACGAACAATTTCAGACAAATTTCCCTTGCCAAACATAACGGACTTATTAGACAAGCTAGGGAGATGCCAATATTTCTCGACACTGGACTTAGCCTCCGGCTTCCATCAGATTGAACTAGACGAACCCTCGATCCAGGAAAACGGCTTTTTCTACGGACACCGGTCACTACGAATTTCTTAGGATGCCATTCGGATTAAAAAACGCTCCTCCCACCTTCCAGCGTTTAATGAACTACGTTTTGATGGGGTTACAAAATGAAATATGTTTAGTGTACTTGGACGATATTTTAATATACAGCGTAAGCCTACAGGAACACTGTGACAGACTTAGACACGTTTTTAAAAGACTTAGGTCATCCAACCTCAAAATCCAGTTGGATAAAACAGAATTCCTTAGGAAAGAAATAGGTTTCCTCGGACACCTAATCACCCCCGAAGGTGTCCGCCCAAACCCGCTCAAAATTGAGGCCATCACAAAGTTCCCACTCCCGAAAACCCGAAAGGAGATCAAGCAATTCCTAGGCTTACTCGGGTATTACGGGAAATTTATTAACAATTTTGCAAAAATAACCAAACCCCTGACGGCTTGCCCTGAAGAAATCCAACTCAGTGAACTATAACGATCAAGAATACCTAGACTGTTTCGAGTACTGTAAGACCTTACTGACGAATTCCCCCATTTTGCAGTATCCTGATTTTGCAAAGGAATTTAACGTCACATGCGACGCTAGCGATGTAGCATTGGGAGCGGTACTTAGCCAAATCAATAATGGCTCTGACCTCCCTATCGCTTACGCGAGCAGGACACTAAATGACTCGGAACGAAGACTGTCGACTATAGAAAAAGAGCTCCTAGCAATTCTTTTTGCCCTAAAGACTTTCCGACCCTACATCTACGGACGGAGATTTACACTGTACACGGATCATCGTCCGCTGCAGTGGATCTTCAGCCTAAAGGATTGCTCGTCCAAGTTATTCCGGTGGAGACTCAAGCTGAGTGACTACGATTTCGTTATAAAATATAAGCCCGGGGCTACTAACCACGTGGCAGACGCCCTGTCCAGAATCGAGTTAAACCACAACGAAATTGATCCCCTCCCCTCCACTAGCTTCCAACCTCCTACACCAGCTTCACTGGACATAGACCGACTGTTAGAAACCATTGACGACGAAAACCCCTTACAAATCTTGGACAACCCAGATTTAACCCGACTGATGAACGAACTAGAACGCGACGTTGACGACCAATCCCTCAGAGCCAACAACCCAGACTCCGAAACCGCGGCGACCGTCCATTCAAACGCCGAAGGCAACACTGTATTAACCATACCGATCAGAGAAGGGTCAGTAAACCACGGCCTGAATCAAATTATCGTAAAGGAAACCACAAATACCCCCAAACCAGTCAAAATCACAAAACCATTCCAAACCAAAACCCGTATGACCGTTGAATTATCAAAATCTGAGTTCGCCAAGGACGTTGTAGATTTCGTGAAAGAGTTTGTACGATCTAACGTCAACTACTCCATCTACTTCAAAAAACGACGATGACGGTAACTTATACCAAAAATTCACAAAGACCATGATGACTGTTTTCAAGGAATCCGACATCCACTTGACAAAGTACACGGACTTCGTCCAAGACGTAGAAAACAACGATGAGATCGAAGACCTCATATCAAACTAC
>CATPAC010000215.1:0-93000 GCA_954871275.1 Leptopterna dolabrata
AACGAAAGGGTGATGGAAATGCAAGATATAATGACGAATGGAAGTGGGTGGAATTTGCTGCTTTTGACCTCAGAATCGGATTCAGCACCCTTCAAAACCCCTGAATCCAACTTTTCAGCCTCGAAATCCGAGTAGTTTGAGAAAAATGTTTTTACCATCTAAATAGTCCCTCCGTCGTAAATCACCATCCCACACAACGTCAGGTGAATTAATATGAATTTTAACCCTTGATACCAATTTATGACCCCAAAAAATCCAAATTTGACTCCCTATTCTGTATGAAAAACAACTGCGGTATTTTTCTGTAGTTACTCATCCATCCATACCACTTTCAGTGATATCAGTTGTTCGCAATTTTAGCTGTTTTTACCGATTTTAGACTCATGAAAACTCAAATTTGACCCCATCAAATTTTTGAAAAATGCACGAACCCATCCTTCGAACTCATCCTTTCGTTTGGCAATACGAACATGTTGGCGAAATTTGGAATTTTTATCTAGTACCCAAGGTCAGATATCGTCCGGAGTGACACACAAATAAATACATATACGTATATATATATATATATATATATATATATATATACTTATATGTATATATATATACATATGTACATACACATTTTTGTTAAAATCTAGGGATGAATTCAGGATGCTCTGAAACGGATTTGCCTATAAACAAATTTCAAAAATTCATGTTCTGACAATTTTTGACACATTGCTACAGCTTCAAAATTCGCTAAATTACCCTTGGCACACTGGGTCACCCTACAGCTCTATTTGGTGTTCAGTACCAAAAACCTCTTCGGGTCTATTGCAATCTGTGAATTGCAAGGCCCAATCTGGACCTTGATTGGAAAATTAACGAATCAGTCTGTGAGCTGGTTACCAGCTACCCTCTACATGTTCCCATATGCATATATTTCAACATAATAACGGAACTAGCCCCATTTTGCAGGTTAGCCAACTTACATAGATCAGACCTACAACTGGAAGCTGTGAGTTGTTAAGTAAAGTCACCAGAAAGGTACTGTTGGTCGGGATTGGGGCCTGGTATGCCCCACCAGCCTCGTCATACCTACACTGAGATGTGTTTGTGTTTCTTTTTTTTCCTGAATTGCAGTCATCAACCGGTGATTGGGGACTTCGATTGCTTGACGTAACAGTTAGGAGGACGCGTCGTGCGCTCAAATTGCTGACAACGCGTCGACTTTACCAAACACAGGAAAAACTCGTAGCAGCTCCCCCCCCCCCCCCCCACCCCATCGCAGCCATTCCAAATCTGTTTGGCGGATTTGTCTCAGCCCAAGAACTTGTTAGAAGTGAACTTTTTTCCCGCCGCAATCACCGTCGATTGACACCGCGGACGAGCAGAAAAGTTGATTGGCAAGTTGTGACTGAGTCACTTCGATGGCCAGTTAGGAAAATACGACGACAGGACGTTGGTCAGAGGCCAAATTATGATCAAAGGGCCCATTTTGGTTTATTATTCTGTGAACAATACACCTCTGTGTTCGCTCAACAAAAAAAGTTTATAACACCCCCTCAAAATTTTTTCTTTTCCGTTTCAAGGTGCGTAGATTCCAAAAACGCTGCAAAGTCCTTGTCATATGGGTTTATTATTCTATTATTTTATTGGTCTACAGAAATGCTGGCTGTTTATTTATTGCTTCTTTCATGTAAAATAATTGAAATAGCTATTTCTGGTGGTTTCTACAAATTTTGGCCCCCAAAACTTGAATTAGGTACTACGCTCCTTTTTTTTTGTTTTTTTTTTTCAAATTACCTTTGATCATTGATTGTACCATTTAATCGTCTTGATCCACGTGTTGACACTTTTTCTAGTGTTATTATACAAATTGATGGTGATTTCAGACGATTTCCCAGGTTTTTGACTCATAAAAAATCAATTTTGGGAGCTGAACATCTGGTACAATCTCAATTTTCCACTCCTTGATCAAAATCGACTTCATATTCGGTCTTCTCGTCCCCAAAAACATGGAAAACGATACCTCAAAAGCTCATTTTACTAACACGTTACTAAAACACAAAAAGTACCTATTTTTATACACATTTTCACTCATAACTCCCCTGGATATATTCCGATCGGGCTGAAAAGTTTCGGGACACAACTAGGGCCCAAATGGAGCATGTGTGCGAAAGAACGATTTTTTTAGACCGAAAATGAAGCCGGTACACGTGATACGGCGAACGGCGTACGGCGGACGGACATTGCATTTTTGGAATCTACGCACCTTGAAACGGAAAAGAAAAAATTTTGAGGGGGTGTTATAAAAATTTCTTGCTGAGCGAATACATAGGTGTATTATTCACAGAATAATAAACCAAAATGACCGTCCGCCGTACGCCGTATCACGTGTACCGGCTTCATTTTCGGTCTAAAAAAATCGTTCTTTCGCACACATGCTCCATTTGGGCCCTAGTTGTGTCCCGAAACTTTTCAGCCCGATCGGAATATACCCAGGGGTGTTATGAGTGAAAATGTGTGTAAAAATAGGTACTTTTTGCGTTTTAGCAACATGTTGGTAACATGAGCTTTTAAGGTATCGTTTTTCATGTTTTTGGGGACGAGAAGACCGAATATGAAGTCGATTTTGACCAAAGAGTGGAAAATCGAGGTTCTACCAGATGTTCAGCTCCCGAAATTGATTTTTTATGAATCAAAAACCTGGGAAATCGTCTGAAATCACCATCAATTTGTAGAATAACAGTGGAAGTAGTATCAACAGGTGGATCAAGACGATTAAATGGCACTATCAATGATCAGAGATAATTTATTAAAAAAAAAAAAAAGGAGCGTACTTTATTCGTGTTTTGGGGGCCAAAATTGGTGGAAACCACCAGAGATAGCTATTTCAATTATTTTATATGAAAGAAACAATAAATGAACAGCCAGCATTTCTGTAGGTATGTTCAATAGAATAATAAACCCATGTGACAAGGACTTAGCAGCGTTTTGTGTTTTAGCAACATGTTGGTAACATGAGCTTTTAAGGTATCGTTTTTCATGTTTTTGGGACGAGAAGATCGAATACGATGTCGAATTTGACCAAAGAGTGGAAAATAGAGGATCTAACGAAGTTTCAGCCTTAAATTTACGTTAAATTTTGGTCTAAAATCGTCGTTCTTCTGCACACAGTTTGGGTCCCCACTTGGGGACACATTTGGGCCCTAGTTGTGCTCCAAAGCTCGGCAGCCCGATCGGCATACACCCAGGGGTGATATGGGAGAATAATGGATGTAGAAATAGGAGTTTTCGAGGGATTTTTGAGGTTTTAGCGAACATGAACTTGTGTTGTATCGTTTTCCATGTTTTTTGGGCGAGAAGACCGAATATTAGGTTGATTTTGACCGAAGAGTGAAGAATTGAGGTTCTAACGATGGTTAAGCTCCCGAAATTCATTTTTTATGAGTCAAAAACATGGGAAATTGTCCGAAATCACCATACATTTGTATAATAACACTAGAAGTTGTATGAACAGGTGAATCACGAAAATTAAATGGCACTATCAATGATCAAAAATAATCTGTTGAAAAAAAAAGGCCGACCCTAATGCGTGTTGTTGGAGGCCAAAATTGGTGAAAACCATCAAAAATAGCCATTTCAATAATTGCACATGAAAGAAACAATAAATGAACAGCCATAATTTCTGTAGGTGTGTCCAGTAGAATAATAAACCCATGTGACAAGGACTTTGCAGCGTTTTTGTGTTTTAGTAACATGTTAGTAACATGTTAGTAACATGAGCTTTTGAGGTATCGTTTTCCATGTTTTTGGGGACGAGAAGACCGAATATGAAGTCCATTTTGACCAAAGAGTGGAAAATCGTGGTTCTACCAAATGTTCAGCTCCCAAAATTGATTTTTTATGAGTCAAAAACCTGGGAAATCGTCTGAAATCACCATCAATTTGTATAATAACACTGGAAGTAGTATCAACACGTGGATCAAGTCGATTAAATGGCACTACCAATGATCAAAGATAAATTGAAAAAAAAAAAAAAAAAAAAAGGGAGCGTACCTACCTAATTCGTGTTTTAGGGGCCAAAAATGGTGGAAACCATCAAAAATAGCTATTTCGATTATTTCACATGAAATAAACAATAAATGAACAGCCAACATTTCTGTAGGTATGTCCAATAGAATAATAAACCCATGTGACAAGGACTTTGCAGCGTTTTTTACGTTGGGATCACTTATTTTAAGGGGAAATGGGCAATTTTCGTGGGTAGGAATTTTTTATTTTTGACCTCAGAACTTCAGTTAGCACTCTTGAAAACCCCCCTCAAAACTCCGTATAGCTTGGGAAACAAACGAAAAGAAAGGAAACGAAATGACGTCATAAGTGGATGGCGCTGAGGGTTCCCCCCAGGCGGACGCGGAGGTGAGGGGCCTTTACCTGTGACGTCATTTCGCTTCCGTTCCACTGGTTTATTGCCCACTTTCAATCATCGGACACCTTTCACATAACAAATTTTTGGAAAGACCTCGCCGAGATCTTTTACTTAAGAAAATAAAAGAAAACCGTTGAAATTGCCCATTGCCAAAGCTCCAGTTGTGAAGGTCGCCATCACGATGCACCACCGAGCGACTATTTAGCGAATTTTTAAATAAAATGTAGCTATTTGGCTCGTTCCAAAATTTCAGAGATGCTCCCTGTGACCCCGAAATCCCTCCAAAATCCGTTTCACGCATCGGAGATCTAAATGATCGATTTTCACTTTTTTGTACATACCAGGTGCCACTTTCAAAAATGGCATTTTCGTGCTCGGGGGATGCGCTAAACGTGCGCTAACTTTGTTTTTTAAATAGTAACCCCCAATTTTTATTTCAGATTCGAATTCTAAGTGAAATTTCATTAAAAAATGACCAACCACTGGAATTTTTGAATTGGCCAAAACAGGCCTAGTTATGCGCTAAACCCTAAAAACCCGGTTATAAAGGTTCCACTGGTATCTTGAAAAACAGACTTCACCACGTGATAAAACGTGATTCATCGTGATAAAATACCCCGAACATCATGTATCACATGTGGTAATTGAATAATCCATAAAATGGGTTTCCACGTTTAGCACATAATTAGCGCCTGTTTTGGTCAATTAAACAATTCGAGCGACGGGTAATTATTTCATGAAATTTCACGCAAAGTTAGCGCACAGCGCATGAGCCAGGGCACGAAAATGTCATGTTTGAAATCTACGCATAAAAATAAGGGGGTCACATTTAACTCTTCCTTCCATCTCCAACAGTGGAGGATATAACGGGGGTGGGCTTGTTAAATGGGCCACCCTGTATATATACGTATACGTCATTCCCCATGATAAGTCCCTTAATTTCCAAGGTAAAAAAATCCGATCTTGCGCAGAAAAATCAGTTTCCGCAAAAGTAATGACGAGTCGTTACCCGGCCCGACCTCACTGTGCACAGGGGTCCAAATTTACAAAGTTTTGGTCCGAAAAATCAAAACTAAAAGGATTTCAGTAACATAGGCATTTGGGGTGCTGTCATGTTTTTTGGGGCGCTGAATCGATTGCAACTGGTCTCAGTCCGATTAGACGCGCCCACCATACCAAATTTACAAAACTGTAGTCCGAAATCGAAAAAAATTACATATTTTTTATGAAGGCATGTGGAGGTGTCGCTTTCCATGGTTTTTTTGTCGCTGAGTCGACTGCGAGTTTCAGCTCGCTCAGACTGCATCGATTGATTAAAATCACAATTTTTTGGTTCAAAACACCCAACAATTTGAAGAATAACTTTTTACTCACTATCAACTTAAAATTTGCACAAATAAATGTTCCAAATTTAAAACTGTGCGTGCCAAATTGGCTCAGATGGTTTTTGAACAGCTGGACTAATTTCTGCAAATTCTATGTTGATACAGGGCACAATGCCGTTTTTAAAAATCAGAAATCGGGTTGAACAGTGCTGAAATGAGATGGAAAATAAGTTTAACCCCAACGCAACGGTGCTGCCATGTCTTGAATATTTTACAAGTTTTTTCGGGCTTGCCCCTAGGGCTAGAAGCACTCTAACGTGAAAATGCGATTCAAAACTAGAAGGTACCTGAGATGTCCGAAAAACAATATATTCTGATTTGGAACATTTAAAATTGCTCATATTTCGTTAATCTATTGATTAACAACGACCAACATTTGTGGAGGGATGTTCGAAACTCCCAGAAAAATCATGGTGAGTGTGAGGTTTTGGATTTATGAACATGAAAACGGTTTCTCGAACTATCGAACCAGCGCTGGGGTGAAAAATCCGAACTTTTAACCTCAAAATCGGATTCAGTACTTTCAAAAACCCTTCTATGCCAATTTTCAGAACTAAATTTCCTCAAGCTGAGAAAAAACGGTTATGGTCGTGCAGCATGATCATAAATATGAGTGAACATTCAAAATGAACTATTTCTAGCTAATTTTGACGAGTTTTACAGCGATCCTGAAAACTCGAATTTTACTCGCATTTTATTAGAGAGAAGATACCTTAGGCTGTCGAAAACTCGAATTTTACTCGCATTTTACCGAGGCAGACATACCTTAGGCTGTCGAAAAATAACTTTTCCGTCACGAGTCACCATCCTGTAACGGTTTGATTAATGTATAGTATTGATCACTCCTAATTTTTTTTTTCAAACGATTTTTATCATACAGTTGACCCCGCAAACTCCAGTTTGACCAATTTGTTTATAAGAAAATATTCTACCTATTGTAATGGAGTTACAATTGCGAGTAAGCGAGTCGCTATTCTATACCACGTTTGGTCAATTTTGGGAGATTTTTAGCCATTTTTGCTAGAGCAGTGCTTACTTTGCTTGACCACAGAATTCGCCGCTGGTAGGTAGGTAGGTTACCTATTGTAAAATCTAGTGTCTTGTGCCCTGAAATAAGTTTTCATGTCCAAGGACAGAAGATAGCTCCGTATGCGAAACAACGAGTGTTGATCCATAAATGTTTCAGTGAAGATAAAGAGTGTTGAGAGTCGAAAACAAGGTATGGTATTAAACCCGAGGGTATAAACCGGGTTGACTTGGCCTCACAATGCTCGACTAACCGCCGCCCTCCTCGAGACCTCTCACTACGCTGAATATTGAAAACGATGAATGTATAATTGAGGATATTCATGAGAGGGCCCCACCGGGATCAGCCCACTAACCCGCTGTCAGTCAGCATTTCAGCGGCTTTCGAAGCGTTTTGTGGTAGAATGAATATTATAAAACTAGTGGGGTGCGCATTTTAACATTATTTATTCTAGACGGAAACCATTTTGGTCGTTTTCGATGGAAGGCAATAGAAGTTTTACTGAGGCAGGAAATGAGGGCTCCAAGATGTAGAGGTATTTAGCACTAGAGGTGGGTAGTTCCTGACCGAACTACTCTTGAAGAACTAACTCCACCAACTGAACTACTCTTCGACTTAGTTCGTTTTACTGAACGGTAGTTCACTAGGACCACAGAGTAAGTGTATAGAGATGGATATTGAATGAAGGAAGGGGGGAATAAATAACTATCGTTCTGTGCTTTATGAACTAAGAACTAAATAACTATTCACTCACTCACTCACAAGGCGAAACATGAGGAGTTGATAGTATCCACTGAACGATAACTCTTTTAGTTCATTTGGAGTCATTCAGATGGGGTAAATTAATACTACTTGAGGAGTTTATAGTATCCGCAGTACGGTAGTTCCTTTACCACACACACAAACGAGGAGTTGATAGTATCCACTGAACGATAGTTCCTTAGGAGTTATTTAGATAGGAGTTTATTCACTAGGAGTTAGTTCAGATGGGGTGGATATCACATAAGGACTTTATAGTATCACGGAAAGACAGTTCAAAGGAATAAGGAACTAAGTTGGTATCTTATATCTATCTTCGTTATGGTTCAGTGTTTGGGTCCTGTGATAGGAAACGAAAAGGAACTGGAATGAACTACTTAACTAACTCAAAAGCACTACTCTTTTCAAGGAGAACTAACTGAACTTGAGTCCCACAAATGAACTACTCCCACCCACCACTATTTAGCACTATAGAGTACATTGACTTTCGTCCCTTCTATCCCCCTACCTCGAGGAGTGCGACGCCACCATATTTGCAAGTACTTCAAGTTTTACTGATTTCCTCCATGTTGCTATTATTGCGTACTTACCGTGTAAAGTAAGTACGCAATAATAGCAAAATGGAGGAAATCAGTAAAACTTGAAGTACTTAAGAGTTAAAACTTTACACGTATCAGTCACTTAAGAGTTTGTTCAACGATTCTCTAGTTGCGTCATAGTTCATTTTAGCGAATTTTCAAAGAAAATGAAGCTATTGCAATGGGTCCAAAATTTTCAAAACATGGATTATTGAAATCTGTTTATAGGCAAATCCATTTCTGAGGATGCTGAACTCATCCTGATTTTAACAAAAATGTATAGGTATAAATATATAGATAAATATATAAATATATATATAGCTACTAATCCACCTGACGTTGAATGGGATGGTGATTCACGACAGAGGGACTATTTCGAAGATGAAAATATTTTTCTCACAAAACAGTGCGTCAAATTTGACTTTATCAGGGGCAAAAATCTGTACAAATGGCTAAAATCACGAAAAAAAGATATAATTTCACAAAAAGTGGTATGGTTTCTCGCCATATCATTTTTTACAACACAATAGCGCGTATATTTTTGAATATTCGCTCTTGAAGCCATGCTGCATGACCGGAACTTTTTTTTTCCAACTACCTACCATTTTTTTCTCTTTCCCTTCATCTTGTACTCACTTCTTGTGACCAAACAAATCTAACTACCTATGGGATTTCGATATTGTTGCAGGCTAAACATCATTGCATTGACAAAGTTTGACTTGAATAACTCCGCTCATACTGGACAAATCCATCAACTGTTACTGTATGATGAAGACGAGCCTAATATTCCAACAAGACGTGGCATGACGTCATGGATGATGGCAATTAGGAATGATAACTCCCGCAGAGAATGAAAATTAATTAAAGTTGCTTTTCACACGAAAAATCATTTTGTGATATATTTTTGCTACATATACTAACCAAATAAAGAATTCATAGTTCCTCCCATGAGCGTCAATGTTTTGTTTTTTAAGTACCTATACTTTTTGCAATATTTTAATAAAGGCTTATAGAAAAATGTATCTCGTCCTTCATTTTATCTCAAGAGATAAAATTACAGCCAGCTATTAATCAGTATGACTGATTTTCATTTATGGATCTCACAGATCCAACCGCGTGACTTTCAAGGACGCCAGCATCGGAGTGTTGGTTACCACACACATCCGGCTACTTTGATGAATAATGATCGTTTCATCAAATGATAATTTCAATTACATATAAACAATAGTTGTCTCGCAATCGTGTGGCGATCACAACAGTTATTTGAAGTAGATATCTACGCACCAACTTGGTTCCTACAGCTAGGTAATCATCAAGGAGGGCTATCAAATATCCCAGATTCATGATGTGTTCGTAGGAACCACGCAGAATGGTCAAATGAGCGAATTTTTCAAGTGCCATTATATAACATTTTCGGTGATTCAAAACGGACTGGACAGACAGACAGACAGACAGACAGAGATTCGTTTTTATAATATATAGAGATTTATTGAAGTTATATGGGGTTCCTTATTGATTTATTTATTGGAGTTATATGGGGTTCCTATAAAATGTAAAATATGGGCTTAGGAGCTACTTATCTCTAAACTAAGCAGTCCTACCTATACCTCCAGAAGCAATCCTAACGGCACTGTCGCGGGACGCGTATTCGCGACGACGTAGGGTGGCAAACGGCGATATGCTCTGATGAATGATTTGACGTTGCATTTCTGAGAGAACTGCGAACTAACCTGGTGGCCTAGTTCAGGCGCTCCTGGGTGTGGAGTTGGCACTGATGATGGCTAAGGCTGCAGTACCTCCCTGCTACGGACTCCTCCGTATGGACGTCTCAGCTTGGCGGGGTGTCCTGAAGACGTACCCGGTCAGTCAGTGCGCCTCTGCAGATTCGGGCCACGAAACTGGATGAAGATGTAGCTTGAGCAGGAGCACTGGAGAGACAATCGTTCTTGATTTTGGCAGCTTTTCGCGAAATCTTCGATAGGCAGAGACTTGGTTTCGTAGGGCGACATTTCGGGTCCCACTTGTTCTGACCTATCCAATCGCATTAGGTATGTGACTCCGATAGGCGTTTTCTTATGCCCAATCAGAAGCGATTAAAGATCTGGGGATTTTCGCTTGGGTATCGAAGTTTCGGTCCGCGCGTGGCTTCAAGGTTTTTCATGGTCCGCATCTTTTTTTGCCGTTTTCGAACAAAGGGAAGTTTTGGATCGTTTTTTCGGTGGGAAACCGATCCTCAGCGGAAAACTTGTCGTGTAGGTTTTCTCACGTAAGATTTTGTTACTGCCGCCTTATTCTTGGAATTGCGTCTAGTCTCATGATTCTCCCGGGAAAGTGAAATTTGATATGTCTGGCGCGGGTCTGAATATTCGCGTCCTGACAAAAACGATGCGGGCATTTTACTAACATAGGCAGTTTTCAGTCATCCTCTCCGGCCCCCGTACCCTCTGCCCTCCAAGTCCTAGTTTTTGGAATTTCGATGGCCGCAGAACGCAAGTTATACTTCCCTGCACATCCCGAAATCTCATTCAATTCTGCAGAGTTGTTTAGCTATGACGAGCGGACATACAGTCTGAAAAATCAAGGTAGCGGTCGCAAGAGGCCTCAAATGACATGAAACAAAAAATAATTCCACCCATTGTACAGACAGACGGATATCGATTCAGACATATTGACTGATTGAGGTTCGTGCCGTATCGTCCTCAACCTGCAATAACCGAGTGAATTTTGCCACTGCTGTTTCCGCACCTAATCAAACCGACCAGTCTGCTACTGGGGCTCACGTAATAACTATTTAGCTGGCCTATTAAAATGGAAGGGATTACTGCCAGTGAAGTATTTGTCATTCGTAAGGGGGGCTGGACTGTGGTCGAGGGGGTGGGTTGTAGTTCAATTGACAATCAGTGAGTGTTTGCCGTTGGCGTGTTGAGTTAAGCAACAAAAACAGTAACAGATGGTGTTTACCAACGAATTCGCCCCTCGCATTCTCGTGTTCCTGTGCAACAAGGGCGCATTCTCGTTCGGAACTTCTTTTTCATTTTTTTTCTTTTTCTTTTAAACCACCTCTTCAACTCCAAACTTTGAACGAAAGTTACAAATTATGTAAGTTTATTCATGTTTCATAGAGCATATTTTTACATGTTAGCGAGGAGTCGAATGGACTATATATAATAAAATATATATAAATATATATAATAAAATTTGTCCAGATAGCTTCCTCGCAATCATAATTGGTTGATTGGAATAATAATAATTATGCAAGTCGCATGATTTATCGTATGCGCAGGACGAAAGTTGTCGTCCGATCAATGAATTTTGATCCGATTAATGAACCCACACATGCCCTCCAGGTTTCAGCTCATTACGGCCGCTCTTCCGGGTGGCTAGGCAGGTGGCAAGGGTATTCGGGTATACAGACTAAACAGACACTGAGCCAAATTTGTTCAGAAAGGTCTAAAACGCAAGTGATCACAACGCTTCCGCTACCTTGGTAAACTCGGAAGCTAAAGGTTCCAGTCATGCAGGATGACCATCTGAGCAAATTTTAAGTTGACATAACGCACCCAGAGTTAACATACACCGTGTGTCAGCCGGAATGAATCGAGGTGCGTAGGAGACAGACTGAATTCTCGCGATCCTCTTCGACATCATCTATCGAAACTGAGGCCATAGAGGCCATACCAACTCATTGCGCGGTTTTTTTTGCCTCGATTAGAATATAATAGAATATTTTTATTCTGAACATTTACATGCACAAGAGTAGATAAATACAACGTAGGGAAAGTACAGTCTCCTCGTTCCTATCGCATGCTGCTCCACATTAGGCTTTGGCCGTGTCGTCGAGCTTCGAGCCGCTAAATTCCTTCAAGTTCTCCTGGCATAATGATTATTTCTACGTTATAAAATTGTAGCTTATAAACTAATACATTTTCTTCATCTCTGCATCTTTCCAGCACTCGGGTCGGCGGTTTTCCACTTCAACGCTTTAAGGCACTCTCACTCTGGAGTGTTCCTCATTGGTCGACAGTTTTCATGGCGCTATGAGCCAGTCGTTGCTGTTCCCAAATAATCGACACACTTCTTATATATATCCACCAGGAGCAGGGTCCGTCCAGTGTCCCGTGCGATCATCGGGGGCTGGATTTAAACAGCCTTGGCGGCAGCAGGGCTCCCGTTTCCTACAGTTTCCGTCAGGTCGGCAGTCAATGGGGTATTCCAGTCATTTAAAAAAAAAATATCCCAGAAGTATATTGCTTTGCTTGGAGTTAACGAATAACGGTCATGTTCTTCGAGAAAATGTTAACATAAAATTAGAGAAGATAATAGAAATTGGGAGTTTGGAAAAAACGCTGCAAATTATTATACAACGGGTTATTATTTGCAGATCACTGTTTTCTGTGGTCAATACCTCGTACTTCCCACAAGAGAGTCCTAAATAAAGTACTGGAGCTAGCCGGGCGATCAGATTTCATAATAATATGCGGTGGAATCAAGAATTCTATCATTAATACATTATATGTTGTTTTTCATGAAGCATAATAACGTTTGTTCAAATTAAAAAAGTACCTACATCCAACAGAATCCCAAATAACCATCATTCGTCAAAAATGAAATAATATCTCGGAACAACCAACTCTATTTCATACAGCCATGCGCGATTATGATCAGGTGTTCCTTAGCACTGATATCTGGGCTGGATGTATACAGTTTCATTCACGATCATGTTGACGAAGCTTTTCGGTGCAAACGAACGGCTGGTCGTACAATGCTCCCGGTGGCCTCAAAAATTCTTTAGTTCGAGATCAATTTAAAAATGTAAGAAAAAACCTCGAAAAACCGTATTATTACACCCATGCCGCTGCGAAGTTGTAATTGTAATAATACAAAAAATTTTTGTCTTCAGAAATCAAAATTTCCACTTGCATTTTGCGTTTCAAAGCCTACTGAACAAATTTGGTTCCGTGTCTGTCGGTCTGTCTGTCCGCATTTCCTTGTTACAGCCATAACTTCCACGATTTTGAATTGATCAAGGTCCCATACAAATTTTAACATGATTGATCCAGCGGTACGCCCTGCGCATGCGCTAACGTTAAATTCAACAAACACGCATAAATTTCACAATTTTGATTCAATTTCGCTCAAATTTTCAAGGGTTGTTTGGACAAGGCCTAGTGAGTTCCAGTATGAATTTCAGCATGATCGGACCCTCGGTGCGCTCTGCGCATGCGCTGGCGTGAAATAGATTCAATTTCCTTGTTACAGCCGTAGTAACCAAAGATTTCACCCAATTTCAATGTAATTCTCAGGGATTAAGCGAGTAGGGCCCATTGAGGTCCCATATAAATTTCAACATGATAGAGCCAGCGGTTCGCCCTGCGCATGCGCTAACGTGAAATTCTTCAAACACGCATAACTTTCGCAATTATGTATAATGGACGTAATGTATTATGGACGTAATGTTATGTAATATGTATATTTCATGTAATGTTATGTAATATGTATATTTCATGTAATGTTATGTAATGTTATGTAATGTAATGTTATGTAATACCTATGTATATTTCACGTTATGCAATGTTATGTAATGTATAATGGGTCACTCTGATTGTGACGAGGAAGCTCCTGTGCCATCACCTTGGCTGTGTATTTATACCTATGTTTCACCCATAACACCCTTGAATATATTCCGACCGGGCTGCAAAGTTTCGGGACACAACTAGGCCCCAAATGGAGCCTTTGTGCGAGAGAACGAATTGTTTAGACTGAAAATAAAGGTGAATATGGAAGATACGGTGGACAGCCGAAGGACATCGCATTTTTGGAGTCTACGCACCTTGACACGTAAAAGAAAAGAAAAAGAAAAAAGTTTTGTGCTCAAAAATGTATTGCTGAGCTAATAGATAGGAGTATTATTCACGGAATAATAAACCGAAAGGGACGTAGCGATAATTCGCTGCCTCAAGATTCACAAGAACGCAGTGTCGGGAACCAATTTTTACGGAATAAACAAGATAAGACGGAAATAATATAACAGCTGAAGTTTCCTCTAACGTAACTTTAGCACTTTTAAGCGAAAAAGTAACATTAGACAGAATGAGCGGAGACCTTGATTACCGAGATCCCTGTGGAACTGTCACCTTCTCACACACTCTACGCCCTTTTCACAGGTCCTTGAACTAAAATATTTGGAGAACCATATTATTTTAATACGCGATTTAATGGCTCCAGCAGACCCCACTGATACAATTCTCAGCAGGGGAAATTGGCGGCAGGCGGATATATTTCTCCGCCACTACGACTTCCCGTTCTCCGGGAGCTTCTACAGTCCCCACCGTCAAACTATTCATCAAGTTCTCAATAATGTCCATTCCTTCTTGCACTACCCACGACAAAATTCCAGTTTTAGCGAATTTTCGAAGAAAAGGAAGCTATTGTTCTCGGTCCAACATTTTTAAAACTCGAATTTCCGAAAGATTTTTATACCAAAATCCGTTTCAGACCATCCTGAATTCACTGGCGAAAGACACCAAAAATTATATATATATATATATATATATGTGTGTGTGTGTGTGTGTGTGTGTGTGTGTGTGTGTGTGTGTGTGTGTGTGTGTGTGTGTGTGTGTGTGTGTGTGTGTGTGTGTGTGTGTGTGTGTGTGTGTGTGTGTGTGTGTGTGTGTGTGTGTGTGTGTGTGTGTGTGTGTGTGTGTGTGTCATTCCAGACAATAACTCTCGAAAGAATTGAGATAAAAAGTTCAAATTTTCACGAAAAATCTGTCTTGGCAATCGACAGGCTAAGTTCGTAGATGGGCAGAATTGGGTCACTCTAAGGGGGAGTTTTCGGGAGTTTTAGGGGGGGGGGGGAAATTTCCCATAAACTCCCAAAATGAAACAGTCTGACAAGCGAGACCTCATTTTAAAGGGTTTTGTACGCTGAACACGATGGTGAAATCAGAATTGCGATATCTCATTCCGTTCTCAAACTGGAGCACTTTGAAGATGAAGGAACGTGGTTATTTCTTCGAAAATTCGCTCTTATAGCCATGCTGCATGACTGTGGTTTTATATTTTGTTCTCATGTAGTTGTCTGGGAATCCATGTTTTCGTTGAGATTTCTATGGATTATATACAGAATGTACGTTGGGCTATGTGTCGTAAGAACCAGCCGAGGACTAGGGGGAACAATGTTTCCATCTGTCACAAAACAAATTTGGTAGTGCGGTATTCCTGTGCAGCTTATCATGTGTGGGTATTAATGATAAAAAAGAAGCTAAACCTTCACATAAATCTGAGGATACCTTTGCAAGATCGAAGATATTCTTCATCATGAGACTCTTCACCATGTTATACAACTTCGGGGGAATTCATACCAATTCTTGGCGATTTTCAGAGATCTCTGACCCACTCATCTCCTTAGACCCCTTCCATCTCGTAGCCAAGGCTCAATACTCTTTAGGGTAGGTTTACCCATACAAAATATAAATAGAAATCGTTAACATCCTGCCTTGAGAGTGTATGATTCTGTCTGGGGCCGTTAAGCCTATTACAATCTATTTTCATCATCGTCATGGTAGTTGTTCAGGCATCTACTTGTACTGTAGCAGTATTGTGTCCCTCGCTCACTAACCAACTGTATTATGATCATAATATATCTACTGTTACGTCATAATTACTTAATGAAATTTTCAGGTTTTCAAATCCGGAGGGGCTTAATCTCTAGTATAATATTTATTTACTTATGTTTCTTTAGCGACTTTCTCTCATGCGGTAAAGGCAATCTGAGGAAGCAACAATGACCACCATGATTCTTCACGCAAAACCTGTGACTCACAAACCTGACCCTGGCGCAGTGCAATGCTCCTGGGCACAATCTGCGTATTCAGAGGACATATTTGCTGAAAAGGAAGGCGTTTTTGGATTTTCTGTGGGTTTTGAGAGACTCAGATAAAAATCAATGACTGCATGAATCAGCCATTACGATGGCTTAGATACTTATTTTGCACTTGATTTTCCTGTGTCGAGTCCTGAATAAACCCGTCTCATTAAAAAATTATCGTGATGAGTGGGGCTGTACATATCTCACATTAGAGCCCCCCCCCCCCCTCCTCCTCCCAGAAATGTCCTACAAAATTAGGGTTTCGCCCTCCCCAGAAATCGCTCCTGGAAAAACGAGTGCCTCAAATAATTTTAACCTGCTTTCCTGCCTACAGCAAATTTGTATTTCTATTTATCATACCTGGGACCTTTAAGATACCTACCTGGGTCGTTTAAATTGATCTAAGTCGACAGAGAACAAACTCAGATTGTCTTTCTTCTAAAGTTCCAACAGCTTCAAAGAAGATTTCCAAACAGAAGTGGAGGGAGTATGCCTGAAGGAGGCGAGATATGATCTGATTCCATTTTGGCGGCAATTCAGGCCTACCAATTTTCTCTCTCCCTATAAAATGGAAATTTATCAACAATTTCTATGATTTGATATTTCTGAAACGGTTCGATGAATTGTGTGCCTGCATTGAGGAGATATTAGGAGAGCCATTACAGATGCAATATATGCATAAGAAAAATACACTGCCAAGGTGATGGCACAGGAGCTTCCTCGTCACAATCAGAGTGACCCATTATAAAATAGAACAGACTCGGAAGCAAAATAACATAACATTACATTACATAACATAACATTACATTAAAACGGAATAAACAAGATCGAAATGGAAATAATACCTATAATAGCTGAATTTTCCTCTTAGTTACTTGACAACTCTTGAACGATAAAGCAGCCAGACAGAAAATGATCCGATATCTTGATCACCGAGATCCCTATGGATTACAGCTTTTACGCGCGCGCGGACACACACAGCCATGACGTAGACGTACGACCCGCACTTTTTCAACATCCGATATCTTTATTCCGCATTTCCTTCCTTATATTTCACAATAAATGATCACCTTCTCTCACACTCTACTTCCTTTTCACAGTTACTTGAACTAAAATATTCCAAATACACTGCCAAGGTGATGGCACAGGAGCTTCCTCGTCACAATCAGAGTGACCCATAAAATAGAACAGATTCGGAAGCAAAATAACATAACATTAAATTACATAACATAACATTACATTACATTACATAACATTACATAACGTGAAATATACATATTACATAACATTACATTACATAACATAACATTGCATAACATTACATGAAATATACATATTACATAACATGACGTCCATAATACATTACGTCCATTATACATAATTGCGAAAGTTATGCGTGTTTGAAGAATTTCACGTTAGCGCATGCGCAGGGCGAACCGCTGGCTCTATCATGTTGAAATTTATATGGGACCTCAATGGGCCCTACCCGCTTAGCTTATTCCCTGAGAATTACATTGAAATTGGGTGAAAGCTTTGGTTACTACGGCTGTAACAAAGAAATTGAATCTATTTCACGCCAGCGCATGCGCAGAGCGCACCGAGGGTCCGATCATTCCGAAATTCATACTGGAACTCACTAGGCCTTGTCCAAACAACCCTTGAAAATTTGAGCGAAATTGAATCAAAATTGTGAAATTTATGCGTGTTTGTTGAATTTAACGTTAGCGCATGCGCAGGGCGTACCGCTGGATCAATCATGTTGAAATTTGTATGGGACCTCAAGGGGCCTTATCCGCACCATCCCTCAAAATTTGAGCTGAATCAATTCAAAATCGTGGAAGTTATGGCTGTAACAAGGAAATGCGGACAGACTCACAGACTCACAGATTCACAGACTCACAGACTCACAGACTCACAGACCCACAGACCGACAGACACGGAACCAAATTTGTTCAGTAGGCTTTGAAACGCAAAATGCAAGTGGAAATTTTGATTTCTGAAGACAAAAATTTTTTGGCTCACGAAAGTGAACACAAGGCTTCCGCTGCTTCGCAGACTCGGAAGCAAAATTGATCGTAACAAAATAAACCCCAAAATTGACAGTTTTTTCTGAAAATAATTTGAGCCTAAAATATGCCGTAATTTTGAGAAAATCGCAGGTGAATAATGGCCAACGGATGTAGGTAAATAGGAGGCTCACAAAGCCGGTAAGGAGCTGCTGCTGAAATGGCGATGGAGCAGCCTGATAAGGGTATGTGAGCAGATGTCGTTCCCTCTATTTCACAACAGGCACGTCATAAGCTGCCCAACATCCGGCTACTAAGTGTGGAAAAAACTGCAGGAAATAGGATATTGTCGTTTGAGCACACGCCGCTTACCGCAGCTCGCCAGCGCTACGTTCACGGAGAGTTTGGGTACAGAAACACAAAAACTGGCTAACATTGGTACGCAAGAACAGAAAAAAGTTCGAACTTCACCAGAAGGCTTTTTTCACCAACTTCACCAATTTGTTCGCATTTTGGCAGCTTCTCGGATGGTTCTGGGGTGCACTGTGAGTGTCATCAATCGACCACTGCTTCAAATCAGTAACAGGAGCCGCAGGGCTAGGCTTCTTTCATTCTGGTCTTCTGAACACACCACGTGCCAATGCGCCTTGCGTGCTATCCCATCCACTGTTTCATACTGTATGACCTGGTTTCCTCGTATTGCTTCCGAGTCTGCGAAGCAGCGGAAGCCTTGTGTTCACTTTCGTGAGCCAAAAAATTTTTGTCTTCAGAAATCAAAATTTCCACTTGCATTTTGCGTTTCGAAGCCTACTGAACAAATTTAGTTCCGTGTCTGTCGGTCTGTGAGTCTGTGAGTCTGTGAATCTGTGAGTCTGTGAGTCTGTCCGCATTTCCTTGTTACAGCCATAACTTCCACGATTTTGAATTGATTCAGCTCAAATTTTGAGGGATGGTGCGGATAAGGCCCCTTGAGGTCCCATACAAATTTCAACATGATTGATCCAGCGGTACGCCCTGCGCATGCGCTAACGTTAAATTCAACAAACACGCATAACTTTCACAATTTTGATTCAATTTCGCTCAAATTTTCAAGGGTTGTTTGGACAAGGCCTAGTGAGTTCCAGTATGAATTTCAGCATGATCGGACCCTCAATGCGCTCTGCGCATGCGCTGGCGTGAAATAGATTCAATTTCCTTGTTACAGCCGTAGTAACCAAAGATTTCACCCAATTTCAATGTAATTCTCAGGGATTAAGCGGGTAGGGCCCATTGAGGTCCCATATAAATTTCAACATGATAGAGCCAGCGGTTCGCCCTGCGCATGCGCTCTGTCTGTCTGTCTGTCCTTCTATGCACGGCCAAACGGCTCGACGGATATCGACCAAATTTGGCACGAATATCCAGTAGGCTCCCAAGTTGTGCAACGTCGCATTTTTAATTCCCTGACCATAGCGGAACTATGGTCGACCATGGTCAACTCCTGAATGGCTTGATGGATATCGACCAAATTTGGCACGAATATCCAGTAGGCTCCCAAGTTGTGCAACGTCGCATTTTTAATTCCCTGACCATAGCGGAACTATGGTCGACCATGGTCAACTTCGTTAATTGAAATGGTAACCCCTATTTTTTATCGCGTATTCGTAATCTACGTGAAATTCTATCTACGATCGACCCTTCGGACTACCCCCGCGGTCGACCATAGCGCATCCATGGGCCCCTCCATGGTCGAATCCCGAATTGCTCAACGGATATCGACCAAATTTGGCACGAATATCCAGTAGGCTCCCAAGTTGTGCAACGTCGCATTTTTAATTCCCTGACCATAGCGGAACTATGGTCGACCATGGTCAACTTCGTTAATTGAAATGGTAACCCCTATTTTTTATCGCGTATTCGTAATCTACGTGAAATTCTATCTACGATCGACCCTTCGGACTACCCCCGCGGTCGACCATAGCGCATCCATGGGCCCCTCCATGGTCAAATCCCGAATTGCTCAACGGATATCGACCAAATTTGGCACGAATATCCAGTAGGCTCCCAAGTTGTGCAACGTCGCATTTTTAATTCCCTGACCATAGCGGAACTATGGTCGACCATGGTCAACTCCTGAATGGCTTGACGGATATCGACCAAATTTGGCACGAGTATCCAGTAGGCTCCCAAGTTGTGCAACGTCGCATTTTTAATTCCCTGACCATAGCGGAACTATGGTCGACCATGGTCCACTTCGTTAATTGAAATGGTAACCCCTATTTTTTTATCGCGTATTCGTAATCTACGTGAAATTCTATCTACGATCGACCCTTCGGACTACCCCCGCGGTCGACCTTAGCGCATCCATGGGCCCCTCCATGGTCGAATCCCGAATTGCTCAACGGATATCGACCAAATTTGGCACCAATATCCGGTAGCCTCCCAAGTTGAACGAAGGCGCATTTTTAATTCCCTGACCATAGCGGAAATATGGTCGACCATGGTCAACTCCTGAATGGCTTGACGGATTTTGATAAAATTGGGCACAAGGGTAGGGTATGGGATTTTTCCGTCGTTTGTTGGTTCCACGATACTGCGTACAGCGAATCTCGGATAGCGAGCGAAGCGAGCGGTCAGGCTAGTTATGTATAATGGACGTAATGTATTATGGAAGTCATGTTATGTATAATATGTATATTTCATGTAATGTTATGTAATGTTATGTTATGTAATATGTATATTTAACGTTATGTAATGTTATGTAATGTAATGTAATGTAATGTAATGTTATGTTATTTTGCTTCCGAGTCTGTTCTATTTTATAATGGGTCACTCTGATTGTGACGAGGAAGCTCCTGTGCCATCACCTTGGCAGTGTATTTTTATTGCCTCCTTGTTCTTCCTCTTGGTTGCCTCACGAAGTTATCGACTCACTACCCTTAGGTACCAACAAGGAGTAGAGAGAGTTGAGAGGAACGAATTCCTGAGCGTAGAGATACTTGTATGTCCAACCTCCGCTACCATGACTTCCCCAACCGTTTCGATCTCTTGTACCCAAACGCCCTGTAACATGACAATCATCCGGTACCCAAACGCCTCGTGCTGCACTCAAACCACTTTTTTGTTTTGTTTTGGTTTATTATTCTGCGAATAATACACCAAATACAGCAAAAATTTTTATAACACCCCTTCAAAATTTGTTCTTTTACGTTTATAGGTGAGTAGATTCCAAAAATGCAATGTCCGTCCCCCGTATCACGTGTACCGGCTTCCTCTTTGGTCTAAAAAATTCGTTCTTTCGCCCACAAGCTCCATTTGGGCCCTAGTTGTGTCCCGGCACTTCGCAGCCCGATCGGAATATATCCAGGGGTGTTATGAGTGAAAATGTGTGTAAAAATAGGTACTTTTTGCGTTTTAGTAACATGTTAGTAACATGAGCGTTCGAGTTATCGTTTTCCATGTTTTTTTGGGACATGAAGACCGAATACGAAGTCAATTTTGACCAAAGAGTGGAAAACTGAGGTTCTACCAATGGTTCTGCTCCCAAGATCGATTTTTTATGAGTCAAAAACCTGGGAAATCACCTGAAATCACCATTAATTGATATAATAACACTAGAAAAAGTGTCAACAGGTGAATCAAGACAATTAAATGGCACTGCCAGTGATCAAAGATAATTTGAGGGAAAAAAAGGGCGTACCTAATTCGTGTTTTTGGGGGCCAAAATTGGTGGAAACCATAAAAATAGCTATTTCAATTATTGCACACGAAATAAATAATAAATGAACAGCCAGCATTTCTGTAGGTGTGTCCAATAGAATAATAAACCCATGCGACAAGGCCTTTGCAACGTTTTTTGTTGAGAACTCACTAAATGTGACCCCTAGCAAATAAACTCTTACGCAATTTGGGAGGAATCTGTCGATGAAGCAGACGAACGCTTTGAGTGGGAAATCGCGGTTGACATGAAAGCCCACATGATGACAACATGGATATTAATGCTGACATTTTTCAGAAAAACATTGAAATTTTGAACGCTGGTATTTATAAAGTCACAAGACATTGATAAGGGTTAACCAACAAGATAGAAAAGCTAGGTACTCCTGAATGTTTTTTTCTTCCAACTTGTATCTTATTTCGAGGATACAGAAGCCATACGCATGTCCAAGAAAGCAGTATACAGTAGTCTCGTTTATCCGTCAAAAAACGGACCAGCACTGTGTAGGAAAAGCGAAAATATCGGATAACTGGGAGATGTAATGAAAAACCAATTATACGTCAAACTATCTTATATTTTCATACTACATAATATATACATGTTATACCTAATTATTTTACACATTAGAAACCTCATTATCATGTTTACAGCAATGAAAAATCAGACGAGCTAACTGAGAAAATTAATTTCCAGTCACAGAATTGTAGGAAGTTCTTACATACACTTGAGAAGTTCAGTCCTCCGACGATTTAAAGAATTTTTCATAGTAGAACTTCAAATTAGGTGAAATATTTTGCAGTTGGATGTCGGATGAAACAGAATGTCGGATAAACGATACTCCATAATATGTAAAACGCAAAATCTAGGATTCGATTCAAAATGCCTACAACGAAAATAATCGGAAAAATCTTCAAACATTCGTGTACTACACATTTTGGATCCATTGCAATTGCCAATTTTGTTCGAAAATTTAGGGCTCGAGTTTTGAGGGAACAGAGTCATTTATGTCCAAGGGAGGTATTCTTCATCAGGTCGAAATTAGATCTTAGAATATCCCGTCATATCGCAGTTCAAGAATCGGGGTTTGGGATCCTGGAGGTACCACTACGCCTTTGGGAAATCCTAAGAACGCCGGAGTTCATTGAAGTTTTGGACATACGAAGCCCACACTCCAGTTTGCCCAGTTTAACCATATTTTTCCGGCTGACAATGTTTTTTGTTGCAATTAACACTTAGAGCGGAATATCCCTTCCTACTGCGTTCCTCGGAACGTGTGTCCCTCAGGCATATCCGGAGTTACACTTAAGATTTTTAACTTAACTTTTAACTTTGAACTCAACAGTAATTTAACTTAACTTTTTGTTGTGATCGGCTGCTCCTCCACAACCAATGTAATGTACATACATGTTGTACCTCAGAGTGGGGACCCCGCGACCCCCCTCTGATCATGTCAGGGGCCTATAAAGAGCCGAGGGGCCAACAAATACATAACCATAACCATTCTCAAGCTAACTTTCGGCCTCGTCTGTTCATCCTTATTCACTACACTGGTGACCCCGAGTGGTGTCACGCAGCCTAAGCCCGCCGTCTGCGACCGCGGTGCGACGACAGCGCCTTGCAACGACAAACAACGCCGCTCAGCGCCCGCCGACCGTCTGCGACGAGCCCCACCTCCGCAGCACTACGCCCGGCACACGCACCCCACTCCGACGCCCCACAGCGCCGCCCCCACCGACGCCACACAGCGGCGCCCCACTCCGACGCCCGCCTCGACGCCCAACGCAGTGGCCCCCCGCTACTTCGCCCCACCATCCGATTCCTATATAAGGAGACGGACGCCGGCGCCTCGCACACTTCCTGCTGACACTTCCAGACGACACCTCTCCGGAACTGGCGCCTACAACGAGAACACGGACCCGAAACCACCGACACCCGCAGAAACGACTCCACCGACATCAACGCTCCAGCTCCGGCCGTAGGACCCCGCATTCCCGCACGTCTGATTCGCCCAACTCGAGATCACATTGACTCACGAAGGCCTCACGACGCCGCATGCTAAATTCGCCCGCGCCTTCGAGCCCCGACAAGCGGACCTCTACGGCGACCCCAACCGACTTCCGAGCACGAGAATCCGTCAGTCCACGCCCGCCGACTCCGTAGAGCCCTCCCGGCCGACACACCGCAACGCGTAGAACAGGGGTTCCCAACCGGTGGTACGCGCACCACTGGTGGTACGCGGGAACGTTTCAGGTGGTGCACGTGAGTGATGTGAGCAACTATTGATAGCTTCTGAACGCACGAGCAGTGAGCACGCAAACATTACTAACTATCTGCATTTCCCACTCTATCATCATTTTTTGAAGAAAATGAAATATCTCCAATGCCAGATGTGGTTGCAGATATCATTGTTCACTGGGAAGGCCTTCAAAAAAGCTTTAAGAAGTACGTATTTCTCTGAAGATTATTCAAAAGTGGACTGGATCAGAAATCCTTTTTCGGGAACCTCACCAAATGAATTGGAACTAAAAGAAAGTTTTATCGATCTTACAGAAGATAGTTCCATGAAAGATTATTTTAAAGAGAAATCTTTAATTAACTTCTGGATCGGGTGTAAAACCGAGTACCCGTTGATCTTCCGGCAAGCTCTGCTATTTTTGATGCCTTTTTTTACGAGTTGCTTGCGCGAGAGTGGATTTTCTGAACTCTAGTACATAAAAAATAAACATAGAAGCAGAATAAGTGTTGAAGATGACTTAAAAGTGAAGATAAGTTCCATTACTCCTAATGTTGATATTTTAATCACAGGCAAACAACAACAAGTTTTGCACTAAAGACTATAAAAGTTGTATGATGATTAATTTTTTGCTGAGTTTGAACTAATTTTATATTTGTATGTTTTTAGACCCAAATAGGGTAATTACCATTTTAATCTTTTTATTTCTCCTTTATTATAAGCATGTTATTATAAATAAACAAATATCTAACCATTAAATATGAAGTTGTTTTCAGGAATTTAATTCAAAAAGCCTTTGAACACTTTTAGAAGAGTAGATATTACACATTTATTAAAATATTTAGGTCTGGTGGTACGCCAAAATTTCTCAAAAAGTCAAGTGGTACGCAGGTGCAAAAAGGTTGGGAACCCCTGGCGTAGAACATCAAATCGTCACAAAGGGACCTCCATGCCACGCGAAACTTCGCCGAATATTACCGGACCTCAAAGCGAAAGCGTCGGCCCATTTCTGCGAATTACTAGCGGCTGGCACCATCGAACGCCAACAGCTAACCAGACGTTGACAACTCGCCTTTTCGCCACGCACGCACCGTCCGACGGCTCCCGGCTCAACCGACTCAACCGACTTCCGACGACGAACTACCGTCAGTCCTCGCCCGCCGACTCACTCGAGCACTCCCGGCCGACACACCGACCCCGCTCGTTCGGCAGCTTTTCACACGCGCCCTACCAGACAGCATTCGCCTTCACATAGCGGCGCGCGACGAACCCGACGTCACGAACCTCACTGCTCTCGCCGATCGCCTCATACCCTTCGCTCCCCCTCCTCGAGTGGCTACCGTCACCGAAGAGGTTCGTGTGATTCGAACAGACGACAACAGCGACCGCCGACGCAGCCACGACCGACCACACGCAGCGCGACGAACGGCTCGTGTTTCTACCGCCGAACATGGGACCCCCGAGCACAAAAACGCCGCACCCCATGCACCTGGCGCCCGCAACAACAGCCGCCGCGGCCGTACCCACGCACTCAACCTACACCCCGGCTCTTCATACGTCGCAAACGTACCGCCCCCAACGACACCGACCCGGACAGCCACAGCGGACCACCGCAACCAGCACACGCACCTCCCACGCCCGACAACCGCCACCGCAACAGAACAAAATTAAACTAAATGCGTTACTTAAATTCTGGGGGGAGCAGTGTTGTGATTAGGGATCCCAATCTTGAATCCTGCATTTGCACGATCCTGCAGGATCCTGCCGCTTTTTGGGAGGTGCGGATCCTGCAGGAATCGTGCGGGGATCCTGCAATCCTGCAAAAATGTGAATAACAGTTTCACCTCTTGGCGGCACTCAAAAATGGATGGAACGCATTCCCCACCCCTCCAGCGCTCCAGCCCCCTCCTTCACCGATCTTCTGCGTGAATCACAATTTCCTTCTGTGATTCACACTTTTCCCCAATTTAGGCGCCAGCCCAGTCTTCTACCATTTTCATTTATTATATTTTTGCAACATGATGGTATTATTAACTTGTGACTTGTGAGCTGATTTAAAGCTATGGATTACACGGCCGTTTGGGATCATTTCTCGAAATCTAAAGATGGGGTGAGTGCTACATGTAATATTTGCAAAAAGACCTTGAAGTTAAGCAATAGATCAATAAAAGGTCTTCGTGTCCATCTGAATGCCGTCCATCCATTCACGATTCCGTCTTCCTCTCCAGAAAAAGATGACTCTGAACCAGCGCCGAAGAAAGGCAAAATTACTACTTACTTCAGCAGTGGTTCTTCGTTGGATACCAGTCTGGAGGCCGTTCTCGCTCGTATGACTGCCAAGGATTGTATTTCTTTTCAAAGCTTAGTTACTTCTGATGACTTGAAATTGTTTTTTGTGAAATATGGGTATAATCTTCCCTCTTCAGCAACTACCATAAGGTCCATGGTAATGAAGTATGCAAATCACGTGGACTCAACAGTGACACTCTGAACGCATTGTGAATGCTTCGGTCGTTCTTCCAGACTAAGTAAAAACATCCAGTTTCCAATTCATACCGTTTGTAAAAATCATAATAATTATATTCTGTCATTATATACTCTTTGACGACCTAAATCTTTTAATTTAACCTACCTACCTATTACAGGTATTTTATCATGACTTAGCATTATAAATTACCAATTAATTAGGTAAGTAAATAAATAATTAATTTGCGCTGTTGGGCAGATGCAGGATCCTGCGAAGGATCCTGCAGGATTGGCAAGTTGGAGGTGCGGATCCTGCAGGACTGAAAATCCGTGCGGATTGGGACCCCTAGTTGTGATCGGCTGCTCCTCCACAACCAATGTAATGTACATACATGTTGTACCTCAGAGTGGGGACCCCCCGACCCCCCTCTGATCATGTCAGGGGCCTATAAAGAGCCGAGGGGCTAACAAATACATAACCATTCTCAAGCTAACTTTCGGCCTCGTCTGTTCATCCTTATTCACTACACTTTTATAAGTTATACTTTATATTAACTTATTTTGGTTTATTATTCTGTGAATAATACACCTATGTATTCGCTCAGCAAAAAATTTTTATAACACCCCCTCAAAATTTTTTCTTTTCCGTTTCAAGGTGCGTAGATTCCAAAAAAGCAATGTCCGTCCGCCGTCCACCGTCCGCCGTCCGCCGTATCACGTGTACAGGCTTCATTTTCGGTCTAAAAAAATCGTTCTTTCGCACACATGCTCCATTTGGGCCCTAGTTGTGTCCCGAAACTTTTCAGCCCGATCGGAATATACCCAGGGGTGTTATGAGTGAAAATGTGTGTAAAAATAGGTACTTTTGCGTTTTAGCAACATGTTGGTAACATGAGCTTCTGAGATATCGTTTTCCATGTTTTTGGGGATGAGAAGACCGAATATGAAGTCGATTTTGACCAAAGAGTGGAAAATTGAGGTTGTACCAGATGTTCAGCTCCCGAAATCGATTTTTTATGAGTCAAAAACCTGCGAAATCATCTGAAATCACCATTAATTTGTAGAATAACACTAGGAAAAGTGTCAACACGTGGATCAAGACGATTAAATGGCACTACCAATAATCAAAGATGATTTGAGAGGGGAAAAAAAAGCGTACCTTATTCAAGTTTTGGGAGCCAAAATTGGTGGAAACCGCCAGAAATAGCTAGGTATTTCAATTATTTTGCCAGCATTTCTGTGTATTTCCAGTAGAATAATAAACCCATGTGACAAGGACTTTGCAGCGTTTTTAAACATGACCGTAAAAAAAACAGCCTTGAATACATAGCCGTGACAAGCAATGACAAAAGAGATCGATCTTAATATGCCTATGTACTCTAAAATCAAGCTCTGCATTTTAAAATCTATCACAGTCTCTGCATATCGTTACATTACAAGCTCTGTATTCTAAAATCCTTAATTATATTTGAAATTCAAAAATAATTGAATTTCACACAAACATTTGTACGCACCCCTTTTCGTTCAACCCTTGAGAGCGGCTGATCAAAAAAGATAAGCCAAAGTAATGAAAATAATTTTTGAACATGACTTAGATAACTATTTGACAAACAAACAAACATATATATATATATATATATATATATATATATATATATATATATATATATATATATATATATAGGCAGGGATTTTACCTGCCATTGCGAACTGTAACAAAGAGAAGATTATGCAAATTAGGAAATAGAATCAACAAGCCAATTGTGATGACCAAGTTATTTCCAAGCAGGTAGGTAATGTAAGAGTAGAATGTAAAATCTAATGAAGGAATATTGAAGAAAAAAAAATAAATGGATAATGTAATGGAGGTAATAAGACGAACTACAAGAGCAACAATGGTTTGAAAAAGTTTATAACAGCCAACATTGCAGTTCAGAAGAGAGTATTTATGAAAATATGTACGAATAAATATGTAATAAACAATATAAGAATGAGTGGAATGTGTGTCTCTGAGACACCTGAACGAAAATGGTGCCAGTTTGGGAATAAATGTCTGTGATAAACTGAGAACTTACTTCTGTGTGGAATACGTGTCTCTCGGACATTGCAGTTCAAGGGCGATGATGGCGTTGGGCTGGAAAATTGCAGCGAAGTCGATGCGATAGTGATGGGCTAAAGCGTTATTTTCTGATAACGCGTTATTCTCTAACAGTTATCGGTCAGTAACAAGTTCCAATAACCGGTTATTCTGATAACCGGTTACCAGTTTAGGGATGGGGTAGAGAGACAAACGTGAATGTTCACATGAGAGGGATGACGAAAAGTTCGTCGTATGATACCTACCTATTGCTTCATTTTGTGACTCTGTCACTTACACTAATGGGGCTTACATACAAATGCTGACCATAAATGTAATAGAAATAAATTGTTGATAGAGGAATAAAAATATTAGAATTTCCTAATCTCAAAAAAAAAATCCGTCTGTCCTCCCTGGGATCACATAAAATTGAGTTTAGTAGGTCGGTAACTATGGGTAGGTACCCATCAACAGTTTAATGTGATAAGTAGATAAAATCTTGAATTAATTATCGGCAATACGTTTTTGAACTTCCTGCATCACAAAAACTGGAATGCGAAAGATTATGGGACTAGTTTTTAACCCTTCAACATTATTAACGTTATTACTCGATAACTTGAACTGAGGGAATGAGGAATAACCATTAATTTTTTGAAGGGCACTAAGCTGAAGGATACCATCCTAAAATACGTAGGTAACTGTGACGTACGGAGTGAAGGGTATAAAGAGTGATCGCTATGTCCTTTGATGGATAACTGTCAGGAAGTTGGTAACGGGTTGCGAGGTAAAGCGTTATCGGCGGCAAGCAGTTACTCAATACCATCCCAACATCAAAGAGTGCGAGAGCGTGACAGTTATCTGTGTGCGGATAGTTAAGGCAACCACCTCCCTTGCTAGGAGAAGCAAAGTAGTTAAATTCCAATAACGTAGGTTTTCTCGTAACCGGTTATAGCAATAACCGGTTCTTGGTCGATAACCGGTTATTCTAAGCAGTTGCGTTATTCAACGCCCATCACTACGATGCGAGCTTCACCATTTGACCTGTGACAACTCAGCGAAAACTCTCACAACTGCGCCCGAAATGGGGAACCTGGGTGCTCCTGGAGGTAGTTTTGAGAACTGCAGGTGTCTGTCAGACACATGTTCCGCTCTAAGTGCGGATTCATTTTCCGGTGAATTACTGAACTGCGCTTTTCTCGCTGTAAAATCAGAGGTCATGGGTGAGATTTCGTCTGCCAAGGATCCTACCTCCAATACACACAACATCCGGTGACGTTGACTCAAGGCAGGGGTATTTACAACAACAGTTCTCAGGTATTTTACCGCTCGTAATTCAGGCCGTCGAAATGGGCGAAGGGGAGTTCTCAAGGATTTACCACCGTTCGGAAATGGCGTTATCAATCTTCGGCGTAGCCAGGAGAGGCAGACGTGGCGTGAATGTTGCATGAATCACGGACCGGGGACCTGTCACAAGCTCGTCGCTCGTCGCTCTGATTAATAATTCAATGTCACAATTACTATGGCATCCGAGCTAATCAGGTTTTGCTAATCATAAACGCCATCAACCGGCTTGACGCTCCTCTCGCATCTCACCCGGCAGGATCGCGTCCTGTCTTCCGTCGACGAAAAAGACAGACGCAGGGATGTTACTTACGCAAATGAAAATCTGATGATGTTCCAAGGCAGACGATCGTGACCCGCGGCGCCCAGGATGAATGGGCGGTGCTCTGTGAGGTTAGTTATCGGGTGGATAACAACCGCTGTTATAATTTTATTTATTTAGAAATATACGGGCAAAGCCCAATTACAAAGAGAAAACAGAATAAAAAACACAGCCTCGTACAGAGTACAGAAAAAAGAAATAAAAAAGAGAAGCAATCAAAAAACTATACAAAATAAATATATGCGTTACTAAATTAAATGCTATTCCGAATTAATCTTTTCAGATGACCAATAGAGTCGTAAAACATATCAAAACCGTCATCCGCTACCAAACGGTTTAGGGTTCGCTGTGCTCTGAGAATGGGATTATTAAATAAATAATTAGTGGTACAGGACGGGACATAAAATAAATCATTACTTCTAGTATGGTGCAGGGGGGCATGAATATTAATCATTTGCAGCAGGTGGGGGCAGTCAATCTTATTGTGAAACAAATTGAAGATGAACACGCAGTCCGCGATCTGGCGACGCCGATCAAGAGTGTCAATGGCACAAAGCCGAAGGACACTTCCATAATCAAAGCCAAGCCAATCGATGCGCTGCTTAAAGGCAACGTACCGCGCAAAACCACGCTGAACACGCTCAATCCGCTCGCTCGAATTCGCATAGAAAGGGGACCATCGAGCCATACTCCAGCACAGAACGCACAAGTGCATTGTACAGAGCGACCAGAGCCTTGACATCGGTAAAATCCCTAGTGTGACGCTTCAAAAATCCCAAGGACCTCATCGCCCTCATACAAACATTGTCAATATGAGAAACGAATGTCAGCCGCGTGTCGAAGATAATTTCATAATTTCATTTACTCGGTTTAAACTCACACTATTAAAAGTGTAGTCGAACAACAATTGGTTGGTGGATCGACCGACGGTTATGACCGCACACTTATCAACATTCATAAACAAATTATTGTTTACACACCATACCGACAATGAATCGAGAGCGCTCTGAATATTCAAACAATCAGACCCTGACCCCACCATAGAATAAATTTTTAAATCGTCAGCAAAAAGAGAAAAATACACAATATCTGGAAAAATCGATACAATATCATTAACAAAAATAAGAAAACAAAAAGGGCCAACGTGTGAACCCTGCGGCACTCCCGATGTGGCAGCGAACGGAGTAGACAATGAAGATTTAAGTTTCACAATTTGGAAACGGCCTGATAGGTAGCTGGAGAACCACTTTAGTAGTGGACCGAAAAATCCAAAAGATTTCATCTTCCTAGCAATAGCGAATGAGGGACCTTGTCAAAACATTTCGAGAAATCTGTGTAGACACAATCGACCTGACTGCCCAACTCAAAAGCTTTAAATATGAATTTGAATGAATGAATGAATGAATGAATTGATGAATTTTTAAATATGAATTATCATAACGTATTAACCCTTCAGTACGTACTACAATTCTCCATTAACTCTGAGCACCCCACCAATGGTTACCACTCACAAATAATGTTAAACTAACCATCCCAGAGATTAGGTTGACGGTATCATATAGTGATATGATTCAGTGGTCCATTTTTCTCACAGTTTGTATTCAAGCCATATTATTTATCATATTAAAATTTTTCAACAAAAAAGAAGACCGAAAAAAAGGTGTAACAAATAAAAAGTAAAGAACAATTTTTATTCTCAACAACGTAGTTTATTCAACGCCAATGGAACAAAATTTTTGAAGACGGCGCCAAATTCCAACTTAAAATGCTTAAAACCAAAAAACCAAGTGACACCTTCAAAAATTTTGTGGCATCGGCTTTGAATACAGTACGATTGTTGAGCATAAAAATTATTTTTTACTTTTTAGTTTTATAACCCTTTTTTGAAGTGGGTTTTCTTTTCCGTTGAAAAATATTTTTATTTTTTTATTTTTAGAGCGATCAACATATTTTTTTTTAAATTATGTTCGAAAAGTTTTTTACGAATTTTTCAAGTGCACTTATTAGTGCGTTTTTCGAAGTATGTTTTTCAACCATGCAATGGTATTTCACCTTACAAACTGCGGAATGTATCAGATCTACCTTTATAAAACAAAGCGCAAAATAATAGATCGGTATTACACACCTCCGTAGAAATTGTTAACTAAAATTAATTGTATCTGCACTCTTAAATTTGTTTGAAATTCATAGATAATAAAAAAATGTAACAAAAACATTTTTTGCTGAGCGACTACATAGGTGTATTATTCACAGAATAATAAACCAAAACGCTGCACAGTCCTTGTCACATGGGTCTATTATTAGGCTCCTATTTTTGACAAATTATCTTTGATCATTGTTTGTCCCATTTAACTGTCTTGATTCACCTGTTTATACTACTTCTGGTGTTATTATACAAATTTATGGTGATTTCAGAAAATTACCCAGGTGTTTGACATTTTCCTACAAAACTGGACATACCTATAGAAATGTTGGCTGTTCATTTACTGTTTCTTTCATGTGCAATAATTGAAATAGCTATGGTAGGAAGGTTTCCACCTATCTTGGGCCCCAAAAACACGAATTAGGCTCGGTTTTTTTGCAGGTCATCTTTGATAATTGAAAATGCCATTTAACTGTCTTGATTCACCTGTACATACTACTTATAGTGTTATTATGCAAATCTATGGGGATTTCAGACAAATTTCCAGGTTTTTTACGCATAAAAAATTAATTTTGGGAGGTGAACCTTACAACCTCCAGTTCTTCACTCTGGTCAAAACCAACTTCTCTGAATAATACACCTATGTATTCGCTCAGCAAAAAGTTTTTATTATAACACCCCCTCAAAATTTTTTCTTTTCCGTTTCAAGGTGCGTAGATTCCAAAAATGCTACGTCCGTCCGCCGTATCGTCCATATCTACTTTATTTTCGGTCTAAAAAATTTGTTCTTTCGCACACAAGTTCCATTTGGGCCCTAGTTGTGTCCCGAAACTTTGCAGCCGTATCGGAATACACCAAAAAATAGGGTTTTTTGTGTTTTAGTGAACATGGGCATGTGAGGTATCGTTTTCCATGTTTTTTGTTTTGTTTTTGGTTTTTGTTTTTAGGATGAGGAGACCGAATATGAAGTCGATTTTGACCAAATAGTGGAAAATGTCAAGAACCTGGGTAATTTTCTGAAATAACCATAAATTTGTTTAATAACACCAGAAGTAGTATAAATAAACAGGTGAATCAAGACAGTTGAATGGTACTACCAATGATCAAAGATAATTTGTCAAAAATAGGAACCTAATTCGTGTTTTTGGGGACAACATTTGGTGCAAACCATCAAAAATAGCTATTCAATTATTGCACGCAAAAGAAACAGTAAATGAACAGCCAACATTTCTGTAGGTATGCCCAATAGAATAATAAACACATGTGACTTTGCAGTTTTTTTTTTCTTTCCATGTTCATTACTGAAAATAATAAACCAAAATTCACGTCCTGTGCACGTTTAGTGGTTCAAAAAATTTAAGTTTTAAACATAACCTCAAGGTGGTTACAGAACCGTACTTTGAAAATTCGCTCATACGGTCACGCTGCACGACTGGAACTTTTGGTTTATTATTCTGTGAATAATACACCTATGTATTCGCTCTAAAAAAAATCGTTCTTTCGCACACACGCTCCATTTGGGCCCTAGTTGTGTCCCGAAACTTTTCAGCCCGATCGGAATATACCCAGGGGTGTTATGAGTGAAAATGTGTGTAAAAATAGGTACTTTTTGCGTTTTAGCAATATGTTGGTAACATGAGCTTTTAAGATATCGTTTTTCATGTCTTTGGGGACGAGAAGACCGAATATGAAGTCGATTTTGACAAAAGAATAGAAAATTGAGGTTCTGCCAGATGTTCAGCTCCCGAAATTGATTTTTTATGAGTCAAAAACCTGGGAAATCGTTTGAAATCACCATCAATTTGTATAATAACACTGGAAAAAGTGTCAACAGGTGGATCAAGACGATTAAATGGCACTACCAATGATCAGAGATAATTTATTTTTAAAAAAAGGAGCGTACTTTATTCGAGTTTTGGGGGCCAAAATTGGTGGAAACCACCAGAGATAGCTATTTCAATTATTTTATATGAAAGAAACAATAAATAAACAGCCAAAATTTCTGTAGGTATGTCCAATGGAATAATAAACCCATGTGACAAGGACTTTGCAGCGTTTTTTTTTTCAAATTATCTTTGATCATTGATAGTACCATTTAATTGTCTTGATCCACCTGTTTTTTCCAGTGTTATTCTACAAATTGATGGTGATTTAAGACGGTTTCCCAGGTTTTTGACTCATAAAAAATCAATTTTGGGAGCTGAACATCTGATACAACCTCAATTTTCCACTCCTTGGTCAAAATCGACTTCATATTCGGTCTTCTCGACCCCAAAAACATGGAAACCGATACTTCAAAAGCTCATGTTACCAACATGTTGCTAAAATGCAAAAGTACCTACTTTTACACACATTTTCACTCATAACGCCCCTGGGTGTATTCCGATCGGGCTGAAAAGTTTCGGGACACAACTAGGGCCCAAATGGAGCATATATGTGCGAAAGAACGATTTTTTTAGACGGAAAATGAAGCCTGTACACGTGATACGGCGTACGGCGGACGGACATTGCATTTTTGGAATCTACGCACCTTGAAACGGAAAAGAAAAAATTTTGAGGGGGTGTTATAGAAATTTTTTGCTGAGCGAATACATAGGTGTATTATTCACAGAATAATAAACGCTGCAAAGTCCTTGTCACATGGGGTTTATTATTCTACAGAAATGTTGGCTGTACATTTATTGTTTGTTTCATGTGAAATAATTGAAATAACTATCTCTGATGGTTTCCACCAATTTTGGCCCCCAAAACACAAATTAGGTAGGTACGATCTTTTTTTTTTTTTCAAATTAACTTTGATCATTGGTAGTGCCATTTAATCGTCTTGATCCACGTGTTGACACTTTTTCTAGTGTTATTCTACAAACTGATGGTGATTTCAGACGATTTCGCAGGTTTTTGACTCATACAAAATCAAATTTGGGAGCTGAACATCTGGTACAACCTCAATTTTCCACTCCTTGGCCAAAATCGACCTCATATTCGATCTTCTCGTCCCCAAAAACATGGAAAACGATACCTCAAAAGCTCATGTTACCAACTTGTTGCTAAAACGCAAAAAGTACCTATTTTTACACACATTTTCACTCACAACACCCCTGGGAATATTCCGATCGGGCTGAAACGTTTCGGGACACAACTAGGGCCCAAATGGAGCATGTGTGCGAAAGAACGACTTTTTTAGACCGAAAATGAAGCCTGTACACGTGATACGGCGGACGGCGTACGGCGGACGGCGGACGGACATTGCATTTTTTGAATCTACGCACCTTGAAATGGAAAAGAAAAAAGTTTGAGGGGGGGTTATAAAAATTTTTTGCTGAGCGATTACATAGGTGTATTATTCAGAGAATAATAAACCAAAACCAAAACTACCTATTTTTATACACATTTTCACTCATAACTCCCCTGGGTATATTCCGATCGGGCTGAAAAGTTTCGGGACACAACTAGGGCCCAAATGGAGCATGTGTGCGAAAGAACGAATTTTTTAGACCGAAAATGAAGCCTGTACACGTGATACGGCGGACGGCGTACGGCGGACGGAAATTGCATTTTGGTTTATTATTCTCTGAATAATACACTTATGTAATCGCTCAGCAAAAAATTTTTATAACCCCCCCTCAAACTTTTTTCTTTTCCGTTTCAAGGTGCGTAGATTCAAAAAATGCAACGTCCGTCCGCCGTCCGCCGTACGCCGTATCACGTGTACAGGCTTCATTTTCGGTCTAAAAAAGTCGTTCTTTCGCACACATGCTCCATTTGGGCCCTAGTTGTGTCCCGAAACTTTTCAGCCCGATCGGAATATTCCCAGGGGTGTTGTGAGTGAAAATGTGTGTAAAAATAGGTACTTTTTGCGTTTTAGCAACATGTTGGTAACATGAGCTTTTGAGGTATCGTTTTCCATGTTTTTGGGGACGAGAAGATCGAATATGAGGTCGATTTTGGCCAAGGAGTGGAAAATTGAGGTTGTACCAGATGTTCAGCTCCCAAAATTGATTTTGTATGAGTCAAAAACCTGCGAAATCGTCTAAAATCACCATCATTTTGTAGAATAACACTAGAAAAAGTGTCAACACGTGGATCAAGACGATTAAATGGCACTACCAATGATCAAAGTTGATTTGAAAAAAAAAAAAAAAAAAGATCGTACCTACCTACCTAATTTGTGTTTTGGGGGCCAAAATTGTTGGAAACCATCAGATTGTTTCAATTATTTCACATGAAACAAACAATAAATGTACAGCCAACATTTCTGTAGAATAATAAACCCCATGTGACAAGGACTTTGCAGCGTTTTTGGAATCTACGCACCTTGAAACGGAAAAGAAAAATTTTTGAGGGGGTGTTATAAAAATTTTTTGCTGAGCGAATACATAGGTGTATTATTCACAGAATAATAAACCAAAAAAGCAACCTAATTCGATTTTTAGGGCCCAAAAATGGTGAAAACCATCAGAAATAGCTATCAATTATTTCACATGAAAGAAACAATAAATGAACAGCCAAAATTTCTGTAGGTATGTCCAATAGTATAATAAACCCATGTGACAAGGACTTTGCAGCGTTTTGGTTTATTATTCTGTGAATAATACACCTATGTATTCGCTCAGCAAAAAATTTTCATAACACCCCCTCAAACTTTTTTCTTTTCCGTTTCAAGGTGCGTAGATTCCAAAAATGCAATGTCCGTCCGCCGTCCGCCGTATCACGTGTACAGGCTTCATTTTCGGTCTAAAAAAGTCGTTCTTTCGCACACATGCTCCTTTGGGCCCTAGTTGTGTCCCGAAACTTTTCAGCCCGATCGGAATACACCCAGGGGTGTTATGAGTGAAAATGTGCCCAAATGTGTACTTTTTGCGTTTTAGCAACATGTCAGTAACATGAGCTTCTGAGATATCGTTTTCCATGTTTTTGGGGACGAGAAGACCGAATATGAAGTCAATTTTGACCAAAGAGTGGAAAATTGAGTTCTACCAAATGTTCAGCTCCCAAAATTGATTTTTTATGAGTCAAAAACCTGAGAAATCGTCTGAAGTCACTATCAGTTTGTATAATAACACTGGAAAAAGTGTCAACACGTGGATCAAGACGATTAAATGGCACTACCAATGATCAAAGATAATGCGGGAAAAAAGGGAGCGTACCTAATTCAAGTTTTGGGGGCCAAAATTGGTGGAAACCACCAGAAACAGCTATTTGCATTATTTTACATGCAAGTAACAATAAATGAACAGCCAACATCTCTGTAGGTATGTCCAGTAGAATAATAAACCCATGTGACAAGGACTTTGCAGCGTTTTTTGCGTGGACCCAGGGAGCGCGATGGGACGTCATAACAGCGAGTCCGCCGCGCATGAAAGGGAAAGCGATTCCCTTGGCCAAGGCCCCCAAGTGAGTGCCAGCTCTCAAGTCAATGATTCGAGGACGAGTTTAAGTGTGACAAATGCGAGGAATGGGACCTTAGGGCGAGGGGGAAGAAGGCGGTTTTCCAGCACATAGAAATAAATCGGAGGGTAAATGACTGGGAAGGTTACGCGCCGCTGGTTCCAGACCCCGAACCCAGACCCCTCCAGCTGGCCTCGGAACCCGCCACACAGCCCCCAGCGAGCTCCCATTGCCGCTCCATTGGTTTTCACTTAGCGGAGACCCCCCAATACACTGGGCCCTTCGAGCCACCTGCTACACCTTCAAACATCGTCGTATGTTCCTACGAACACCCCCACACATACCACCACAAACATTCAAATTCATCCTTCATCCGACACCCTCTTATCCGGATGGACAAAAAAAAAAGTCGTTTAATCCGACAAACAAGGGTGAGAGGAAATCGTTTTGTGTTGATTCACTTGTTTAAAAACGAAGGGAGTTGTTAACCCCTTGCCACTGACAGTCATTGCCTATTCATTGCCTCCCGGTCAACTAGCAAAAGCCCGTCGCCCTTGTTCGCAGCTTGACGGATAATGAATCCGCACTGTGCACGTCGATGCAGTCGCCAGTTGGTCGGATGTTATTCAACGCCAGCACAGAGAAACCTGAAGCTGGGTTCACACTGACGCGTAATCGACGCAAAACGCGCAAAACTCAAAACGCGCGATTGAATTTGACCAGCTCATCAGGTTTGAGCTCCTTACGCGCGACGAATTTTGAACCAGTGTCCAAGCGTAGTTAGAAGCATTACAAGGAAACTGTCAACATTTCATGTTCACGCATGCGCAGACAAAAGTTACCGTACGATTCCAATAAAATTCATATGGAACTATCAAAGTATTATTCCTGAACGACCCTCCAAACTCATTTCAAGGATATTTAGGGTAGTTATGGGCGTTCCAAGTATTTCACGTTTGTGTATGCGCAGACGAAAGGATTTCCATGATTTTGAAACGGGACCATCTGCAATCCAACCCGCGTGTACCCTCAAAATTTCAGCTCTCTACGACTATTTTTCGCGTAGTTAGAAGCGTTACAAGGAAATGCAACATTTCATGTTCGCGCATGCGCAGATAACAGTTACATTACGATTCCAATTAAATTAATTTGGAACTATCAAAGTATTATTCCTGAACTTATTTCAACGATATTTAGGGTAGTTATGGGCGTTACAAGGAATTACCACATACAGACACGGAACCATAAATGTTCCTCGATGTCTGAAACACAAAATAGTAGAGGAATTTTTCATTTTGAAGGACATGAATTTTTTTTTAAATCAATCACGAATCCAAGGCTTCCGGTAGTGTGGAAGCAAAAGCTGCAAAGTCCTTGTCACATGGGTTTATTATTCTATTGGACATACCTACAGAAATGTTGGCTGTTCAGTTATTGTTTCTCAAAAACACGAATTAGGTTGCTTTTGGTTTATTATTCCGCGAATAATACACCTATGTATTCGCTCAGCAAAAAATTCTATAGCACCCCCTCAAAATTTTTTCTTTTACGTTTCAAGGTGCGTAGATTCAGAAAATGCAATGTCCGTCCGCCGTATCACGTGTACCGGCTTCATTTTCGGTCTAAAAGTCGTTCTTTCGCACACAGGCTCCATTTGGGCCCTAGCTGTGTCCCGAAACTTTGCAGCCCGATCGGAACATACCCAGGGGTGTTATGAGCAGTGCCCGGATCGACATGCAAAAATTTGACGCCAAACATGCATGCAAACGTGCATTTAAAAAACCAGATCACGCACTGAATTCATGCACAAAAAAATTTTTCTTGAGTGACTCACCTGGCAAAAGACGTTGTAAAACATCTTGTGTGGAACCTCAAACTACTTTTCTTAACCATATAAACCTGAAAAATGGCTATTTTTGGAGGATTTTTCGTTAATTGCGGCCCTTACAGAGTATTATCCTTGAGATGAGGGATACATTCCTTCCAGCCGTTGTTGAAAATATGCACACAAAAAAGCTAAAAACGACGTTTTTTCACCTAGTATTTCCCCTATTAACCCTCACACCACAAGGTGAAGCGGAATCACATATACCACAAGGTGGGGTGCGCAGACACCCAGGGTATTTTGAGGCTCATTTCGATTTAGTATAGCCCAACTATCACTTTTAAACTATTTGCTGACACTCAAGAATGTTCTTAAGCACTTTTGTTCCAACTCTTTAAAAAAAATTTCATGTTTTGAATTTTTTTTTCAGAAATAAAGTATCTCACAGGCAGTTTCGGGTAACAATATGTTTAATAAAATAAAATATGTCATGACGCAACATTTTTCAGTCATTGAATATATCAAATGAAGATTATATTATGAACATCAAACTAGACAATAAAATTGAACACAAACAATAGCTGGAGTCGCTAAATATCACGAATTTTGTTTACACATACCCAAAAAACATTGTAGAATGAAAAGAAAAACATCAAAACATTCGAAAAGTTAATAATGGTAAAAAGGTAATACACTTGTAGGCGCTTAGGAGATGATATTTCCGCGCCACATGTTTTCGTTCCCAACTTAGTTACCTCTGGTAAATAATAAAATTCATTCGAGTCCAAAAATTTATCAAGCGAGTTCGTCATTTTTCAAAAGATTTGTACAAACGTACAATTGGTGACCCCGACGTGATAAAAAGAAACGGAGAAATCGTACAATTGGTGACCCCGAACTAGGAAAAAGAAACGTAGAAATCGTACAGTGATAGAAGATGGAAGGAGCAGAAGACGCAGCTCACGTAGCGGACGTAAGCGTAAAATTGCCGGCATTCTGGCCTGGAAAACCTGATATATATAATGGTTCCAGCAAGTCGAGGCCCAATTTAAATTGAAACGCATCACCGCCGAACAGACCAAATTTGACTATCTTCTGGCGCAAATGGACAAAATTTACGTGGAAAACATATACGATCTTGCCACTTCTACACACACCGACAAATACACGCAAGCAAATAACCGCCTAATCACACTTTTCAAAGAAAGCGAAGAGTCCCAAGAAAGAAACCTACCAATAGTTTGCCCCTTAGTGTCTGGGACCAAGTATCCGAAAGATAAGACGAAAAACGCACGAGTAGTGAGGTCTCGTATCATAGACACTCTGAAGTTGAGCAATAAAAACAATAAAATAATTTTAAAAAGTAACCAACAGGACCGAAAAATCAACCGAAATTGGACAGACAGAAGCCAGCGTATATTATATACTAAGACACAATGACAGCAGACAAATTCAAGGTAGGCGCTTAGGAGATGATATTTCCGCGCCACATGTTTTCGTTCCCAACTTAGTTACCCCTAATAAATAATAAAATTCGTTCGAGTTCGTCATTTTCAAAAGATTAGTACAATCGTACACACTTATACACTTGTACACAGGTACACTTGTAGCAAAACTTGGTAACTTTTTCATGCTCCCTACAAATTGGTTCATTGCACTTTGAGCAAGTGCTGGTCGTCTTCTTATCCTTCTTTCGGTCACAAAATTTGCACCGCTTGTACCTTTTGGTAGGAGGTTCCTCTCCCATGTGCTGCGGTTGCTGAGAAGGAGCAGGTATGCCCAAAACAGTCTGGATTTCATTCCGGAGGACTTTGGGAATTCTCTCGTTGTACATCCTCTATCTCATGAAGGGCTCAGAGTTGGATTGAGGGTTTTCAAAAAGGGGTGAACAAATATGTTTTTGGACTAAAATTTACTAAAACACCCTGAACAAGAAAAAATATTGCAACAAAAAAGTGTTACATTACTAACAAGGTGGGGTGCTAGCACACCCCAACTATGTTTTTCCTAGGAATTCAATGATTTGAAGAGGTTACTGCATTTTTGTTGGAGATGCAGCGCCGACAGCATGTAGAAGACAACTGAAGAAAAGGCTACTGGGGGCCTTAACCTCTTCTATCGCCTCAGCCCCCCACCATGCAAAAAAATGGCGCCCTGGGGTGTCCCGACACCCCACCTTGTGGTGTGAGGGTTAATGCACCTAAAAAGCTAATATTTGATGCAGGAGGAAGTTAATTTTCTTTTTTTTTAAACAGGTTTGTGAGGGGGGATAAAGACAGAACAGGTTTCCTTGAATTGACTAACATTTTATTCTTAACGGTACCTACCTACCACAATAAAAGGAATTTGTTTAAAATTACTAAAAAATTATGGCGATGACTAAAACAGATGAGAAATATAAATAAAATATACATGCAGGGGTGAACAGAATACAAAAGCTTAACATTTTAGATTATACATTGAAATTATGGGTTGAAACTAACATCTTCAGACTTATTGAAATTAAATTACCAATATTTTTTCCAGGTTCTCAACTTTGAAACCCCGTCTTCTGTCACTTGAAACGCTTTTCAGTGATGAAAACGAATGATCACATGAGACTATGGGTACGAACCGGTAATTTGCTATGTCCTGGGGGTCCATCGGCTCGCATTCTTCCACAACCTCTCCGTTCAAAATTTTCGACAAATTTCTAACAGTTTTCCATCTCGGATTCCTTTTCAATACCGCATCCAGTTTCTTCCTCATATTTTCCCCGATGGGACCTTTCCACTCTTTACTTTCTCTTACTAATCGCTCTATCTGAGATACGGACCTGGAAACATCCATTCCGCTTTGTTCCAAGGTGGTAATTAAATCGGGGAGTTTTCCGAAGTTGGCTTGGACATACGCTAGATGTTGTACCACGGAAGGGTTGTTTAGTGCATCTTTAACTTCCGCAAAGGCCTGGTTCTCGGTTTCATCGAAATTTTCACTAACTTCCTTCGACTTCCGGTGATGTTCACCAAAATATTTAGCCGCAGTTATCCACGTGTACCCCATCTGGTAATTGTTGGTTCAGGTGGTAGAGGAAGATCAGGATGTGCATTTTTCAATGCCCTTACTCTGCTAGGGGCTTTCACAAATATCTTTTTTGTTGAAGATATTAACCTATTCAAATCAGGTAGGTTAATCCGCAATTCTCCTGCGACACGACGGATACCACGGACCAAGCACGTAATGGCCTTCTCCAGCCTTGAGCATGTACGCTCCACTATCTGTAACAAATGCCAGTAATCGCTGCTCTCCATACTGTTGCGCTTGAGATCCCCACAAAATATTGAGCGCTTCATTCACTGCCCTTGCAATAGTTGAGTGATTTGTTTTCTCCAGCTCTTTACACAAAATAAGGTAACCATGTCCAGCTTTCTCAGAACTGAGTTTCCCAACTATTACAAACGATTACATGAGCAAAATATCGTCCGCAAGGGTCAGTTGTTGTAAGCATATGTGTAAGTAACACATGATGTCTTACATCACCAAACGTCAGACGAACCCGACCTACAACAGAAGCCGAATCGGAACGGGGATTGCGAAATAACAACAAGACCTTTAAATCAATGTTGATTATTTCGCAATCCACGCGCCGGCCACCGTATTGCCAAATACCATCGAAAGTGGTACAAAATTCACTTCCGAAATCATCCGCCTGAGCAGCACATCCTAGACCCAACTGCTGAAACAATGAAGGAAGGGGAGCAATCTTTCCCCGCTGACGCAAGCACTATAAAACCCCATGCAGGGCCAGTAACGACGTCTTCCGTCTTCCGTACATCACTGAAGTTCAAGATTGGTGGAGTGGTCCAGAAGAGAACTGTCACCTCCTCCGGATCCGGCACACATCGCCCCACGAGCGGACAGCACCCTCGGAGGTCCTTGGTCAAGTCTCCGAGTACCGAAAGAACAACCCGACGCAGAGCCACTCCGGTGAAGCAGCCAACACCCGGACGTCGGAAGCCAGCATATTCCTCAGGGAAACCGAGGTCAGTACTTGTTCATAGACAACCCAAAAGTCTTCAACCGCGTCGCGAATCCGAACGCAAAAGTATTATCCGCGCGCGGCTCGACTAAAGTCTTTGGAGGAATAGGTAGAGAGTAGGGTATCGAATAAGTAGTTCAATTGTAAATAGAGATAATAATTTCATAGGGGAATAAAGCTATAATAATAACTTGTCATCCGCTAAACTACTGTTCTCATCCCTAACCTAACGAAGATCCCCAGGGACAAGTTACTATAAAATATATCTGTGGCACAAAGAGGGCAATACCTGGGCAGCAACTCTGGGCAGAGAGTTGGGTCTACTATATGCTTATCCTCGCATTATTGGTGGAGGCGCCGGGTACCGATCCCGGTCAATCGACAGCCAGATGGGGGTATCACACCATATTATCATATTGCATCAATCATCATATTGCATTTTTTCCATAACCTCCTCATAAACTGGAGTAATGTAGTTCTTCCTGAGGGTCGATTCACATGGGATATCCTTACCAGTGTATTTCTTCAAGAAGGCTGTGACGTGTTCATTTTCCACCTTCTGAAGAGGAATATTAGATTTCAACAGTGCCTCACAGAGATCTCGGTACAGCTCGGTCTTCTCCGAAGATTCCGCACATGGACTTGAGCTTCCGCGCAATGAACGGCTGATGAAGATTTTTCCGCGCTTGCTCCACATTTGGTAGAGTTGAAGTATTTTGTGGCTTTGACCTAAAAATCAAACAAAAAATGAATTATATTTTTTCTATTTTAATTCATCCGATTAAAAATTGAGGGCCTTATCCGATGTCCCCTCACAATCAGCCTTGCTTGGAATTTTGAGGTATTCATTGGAATTTCCCCAAGAATTGGATTTAGAAAAATGCTAAGCTGTGCTGGAGGATGGAGTTTTTTTCAGGATACGAACATTATAAATATTCCTAAAATCTCCATAATGAAGACATCCAGAATTTATTTCACATATTTTGGGGCCGAGCGTCAATTTGGTTCTCAAATTTCATGCTCGTTGCCGTGAAAAAATAAATAAAATAGAAACTTACCTCAATTCCACAAAGTTGACAAAAGATGGTTTTCCAGTCTTTAGTGAAGGCCGGGTTTCTTCGTCAATTTTTGGGACATAGGGAGAAACTTAAACGAACTTACAAGAAGACACGGTACAGCGAAAAACGAGTTGACTGGGTTGACGGGGGGTACTGACAGACTGGGACAACGACCCAGGGGCATATACATATTACAGGGCCTGGGAAAGTGAGCAGTGGTCAGTAATGAAGGGACTTACCGTCTCTTATCGAGGGTACCGGGCTAAAATACTTGAAGATGGAAGGATTAACGATGTCGATCACCTGTCATCCCTGAATAGTTTGACTGCCTATAATTAGAACTGAGCTTAAAGCCGAACTTTTCTGTTCCCATTCACAATTTTAGGTCAGAGCCAGGATTATAGAAATGCCAGGATATCTTGAGAAGGTGAGGTCTATCAACCTTATTTTTGCTAGGTACTGGAATTTTCCCATCAACTAAAAGAACCCAAAATGTCGAGTTAGCTCATTTTAAAATAATTTCTTCTTCAAATTATTACATAATGGAGATGAATGGCGATCATGCTCAATCATGCAAAAATTCCAAAACATGTAAAAAAAACATGGAAACAATCCTAAACATGCACAAACATGCAAAATAAATTTCTGTTTTTTGTGTAGCAAATTGCACAAAAACACCTAGAATTGACATCTATAAGCACTAGGGGTTTAAAAACGAAACATGCAAAATCCGGGCTCTACTAACGACTCAATCACTTCACTAGATGTTCCAGAATCTCCACAGTACCGGTAAAGAAATATGCTTAGATTCGCAAAAAGACTTCAGATATGGAGGCAAATTTGTACTCCAAGTTCCAGAATGTGAAATGAGAGTATTTGACTTTCGAGGGTGGAAAAAAGGGTTTCATGTCTAAAAAGTATTCAACACTCAAGCGTGGAATAAAGGAGAAGGAAGATGCGCGAGGTAGGGAGAAGCACACTAACTCCAAACATTTTTTTCCCCTTTATTTTGGCTGGGATTGACCCACGCGCCATCCAAATTTAAGAATATATACAATCTTTCAGTACAATACAATTCCCAAAATTAAATTAGCTGCTTCTAAGGGTCGGTTCCACCAGTATCTCCTAAACCACGTTAAAACAGATCATTGTTTTATCGAATCGGAGATTAGAAGCGTTGGTTAACGACAAGTGGGGTTCACGAGTGTAATCAAAGATTATAATGTTTTCATAAAACGTCGATTTGACTTTTAAACGTCGATTTAACGGTATCACGGAGGCAATGGCCCGCCAAAATGGAGGCACTGGACGTGATTACGATTGATAACGCAGTGTTGACGTGCAATGTAAGTACCTACTTATGCCCTTTTTGGTTCCTCACTACCGAAGGTAGGGAAGCCTTGGATTCGTGATTGAGTAAACAAAAAATGTATGTCCTCCAAAATGCAAATTTCCACAACCACTTTGCGTTTCAGACACCGAGGAACATTTTTGGTTCCGTGTCTGTCTGTCTGTCTGTCTGTGGTAATTCCTTGTAACGCCCATAAAACTACCCGAAATAATGAATCGTAATGAATCGGAATGGGCTGAAATTTGGAGGGTAGATGCGGGTTGGGTCACAGATGGTCCCATACAAAAATCATTGAAAAAGTACTGTAACTTTCGTCTGCGCATGCGCAAACGTGAAATCCTTGAAACGCCCATAATAACCCTAAATGTCATTGAAATGAGTTCAAACTTGGAGGGTCAATCAGGAATAATACTGTGATAGTTATAAACTAAATTAATATCATTGGAATAGTAATGTAAATTTCGTCTGCGCATGCACGAACATGAAATGTTTACCATTTCCTTGCAACGATTCTAACTACGCGAAAAATAGTCTGAGAGCTGAATTTTTGAGGGTACACGTGGGTTTGATAGCAGATGGTCCCGTTCCAAAATCATAGAACTCGTTCCGTCTGTGCATGCGCAAACGTGAAATACTTGAAACGCCCATGACTACCTTAAATTTCGTTTAAATGAGTTCAGATTGGAGGGTCGGTCAGGAATAATACTTTGATAGTTCCACATGAATTTCATTCATCTGCGCATGCGCAAACATGAAACGTTGATCGCTTCCTTGTAACACTTCTAACTACGCGAAAAACAGTCGTAGAGAGCTGAAATTCTGAGGGTACACGCGGGTTGGATAGCAGATGGTCCCGTATCAAAACGACTGCCTACACTGTCTATACATTCATGTGATTCAAGTGAGGAAGCTGTACTGCCAACTCGAATTGGCAGACTTTTTTGGCGTTTCGTTTGTTGTTTATATTGCTGATGGCAGTGCTACGTTTATTTTTGAAAGAAAGTTTGTTGACTGTTGAAATCGCGGAAACCAGTTCGGAGTCAGCGTCGCAAAAACGAAAACGCGGACCGAAGTTTGAAGCCAGTGAAAAGCAGATGTTGCTTGACACAGTTCGCAAGTATTTCAACATTACTGAGTGTAAGAAACCCAACGGTGCTTCATCTTTCGTATGCAGTAGGCACATCATATTATTATGTCCCGCCAGGCCTATCAAGTAGGTGCACCTGCACCCACACAATTTCTCACTAAAAAACGGTGCGATATTTCCCTCAAATTTGGCGGGCAGGTAGATGACTGGAATTGTATAGTTTTAGTGCGAATTATAAATTTTACGCTTGCGCAAATGCGAAAACCCAATCTCTCGAATCGCTAAAAATGGTTTTAACCTTTTGAGGACGAAAGATGTGGGCCTGAAAAACAGTAGGAGGACGAGAGCATCGGTACGATGCTTCAGGTGAAACAACCTTCAGGACGAGCCTGTCGAGTTTTGAAAGACCCCTGAGGACGAGAGCATCATACCGATGCTGAACAGAAAACCCCCGAACGGACGAAAGCATCGTAGTGATGCTGATTCATTTTTTCTCATTTTTATTTTACTCTAATCAATTTTCGACTCCTTGAATGCACGACAATTTCCTACAGATAATGATAAATCCGGCTCATACTCCAATAGAGCCAATAACTCCCGCTTCAGGTGTTCAAAGTTAAGCTGTTACTGTGTTTATTTGAAGAATCAAACAGCGACCAATGAACGAGCCTTTGTCAAATGAAATTCGTTAATAATTATGTTGTTCCACGCGATACACATTCGGGACTACAACTCTTCGTGCAGGATCTGCAGTTTGCCGAATCAGCGGAAAACTACACGATTTTATTGCAAGACCTGCCCAGGGAACCCTGCTCTGCACCCAGGACTTCAAAGATAAACGGAGTTACAGTTATTGTTTGTTACTGACGATGGTTTGATCACCGAAACCGGTATAACAGTGTTTTTCGCGTTTTTTCGTGTATTAGTGGAAATAGAATATTTTTTTCATAACTCCGTTTTTCTTTGAAATGGGTTTCCACGATTTCGTCGCGAGTGAATTAGTTCGTACCCAGGACTTGTTTTGAGAGGTTTCATTACCCACTCCAGAAGATTTATGAAATTTAAAACAAAAAAGTTTTTCCATGTTCCTAAACTTTCATTAAATCATTTTAAATAGTTCAGTCATCAAATCATTCGTAGTTTATCATTCCTATTAGCAGAAAAGAAGATAGTGAAAATGTTGCTTCTGAACAACGTCACTTTTATACAAAGAATAGTAATATTTCAAATTCAATATCAATATTTTAGACGTCGAAATAGAATTAAGTATGCTCATCGTGAACGCTAGGAAGAAAAAGTAATAATTATTTCAATTTTTTTCAATAAAAAATGACTATTTGTACTGGTGAATCAGAATCAATTGGGAACACCATTTTTCCCCCGTCTCAGTGAAGGTTGGCGCCAAACTATTACTCGTCCAGTGGAGACTTTAGAATTCAGCATCAGACCGATGCTTTCGTCCACAACAGGAAAATGAGGAAACAGATGATCGTCCCATGTGGAGTTGGGAGGTTAGCATCGGTACGATGCTTTCGCCCTCAAAAGGTTTAAAAAAAATCGCAATACTAATTATTCAAAGAACTACATCATCGACTACAACTTTTTCGTTAATAGGTTGGCAAAGTTGTATCTCTCTCTCATCAGTTCAAAGAAACGAGAGAGCTATGTGCCTCTTCACATGATTATATCGTAGGTAATCCACCCACTTCCAGGCCACTTTTTCCTTAATTTTTTTCGACTAGACAATTAAAGTCAAATTGTGACATCCGGTTAAAATTATTAAACCGCCCGGTTTCAACGGCTCTTGAATCCGCCGGAAGTTGGTCAGAAAAAACGATTCCCAAATACGTCGCCTCCTCCGCCGGCGATTTTCTTCAATTTCTTTCATTATCATAAGCGATAATGCCCGCTCGTGATGCTCGTTCCTCTGTAAACCCGGCTTGATAATTGATTAGCAATATAGGGGATGTAATACGGGGACGGTCGGGCGCGACTTGAAACGATATATCAACATGAGAGAAGGAAGAAGGGCGGTTTGATGGAAGGGCTCCTGTGCCGGTGGGGGTGTTGTTTAATATTCATAAGAGATGAGCTGCAGCACCCTCACCCTCTGACGAAGCAAATGTTTGGGGGGCGGCGATGTAGACATTACAGCTCCAGTGTCACGCACTTGTTCTTCCAAACATTTCGCACCCTCTTTCCTTTCCCTGTTTCCCCATGTGCTGCAGCTCTGATAAGCCTTGTTTACACGACTATTCCCCGCGCTTCGCTTCTGTACTAAATATCTTTCACCAGCCCGTAATTCTGTCTTTTCATATATAAATAAAGAAGGTTCTTTTCTTCAAGTAGGATCCGGTTCTTGTGGAATCTTCTTACAAAATAAGCCGAATGGTTAGCATCTTCTTAAAATGTATTTCGTTGGGAATAATAAGAGGAATTTCAGGGAGAATGTAGGTACAAGAATATGGAGACAAAAACGACGAGGTATGATAGAAGTGACAAAAGTTTTCTCGAAAAAACTGGGTCACGCTTGAGGTTTTCAAGGAAAATCATTTCTAAAATGTGTCAAAAGTACCTCATTAAAATGCACCAAAGGCACTTCGAATTTTGAAAAGGAGGAAAAGGTCAACCTAGTAAAAAACGTTTTACCTAAAAAAATGTGGGTTAAATTTGAATTTTTGTGAACAAAAATCGTCAAATTAATATCGATTATAAACAAAAAAATCTACTTCAAATACACCAAAAATGGTATAGGATTTCGATTAGTTCGAGGGCCGACAAAACTTTGAAAGGCGGTTTCAAAATCGATATCATCGAGCTCAAATAATTTGTTCTACCTCTCATCTGTCGAGGACGGCGGAAGTCTTCCATCTTCGTCTAGAGGTTTTCAAGGACAAATTGTGAAGTCTTCCATCTTAGTCTTGAGGTCTTCAAGGACATTTGAGGTTTCGAGGACAATCTTTTCTAGACTGTGTCAAAAGTAGCTAACTAAAATGTACAAAAGGCCCTACATATTTTGAAAAGGAGGAAAAGGTCAACCTAAGTAAAAAACTTTGTGGTCTTCCATCTTCAAATTGTGATGCCTTCCATCTTCAAATTGTGAAGCCTTCAATTTCCAAATTGTGAAGTCTTCCATCTCCAAATTGTGAAGCCTTCCATCTCCAAATTCTGAAGCCTTCCATCTCCAAATTGTGAAGCCTTTCATCTCCAAATTGTGAAGTCATCCATCTCCAAATTGTGAAGTCTTCCATCTTCACATTGTGCAGGCTTCCATCTCCAAATTGTGAAGGCTTCCATCTCCAAATTGTGAAGTCTTCCATCTCCAAAATGTGAAGTCTTCCATCTTCAAATTGTGAAGCCCTCAATTTCCAAATTGTGAAGACTTCCATCTCCAAATTGTGAAGCCTTCCATCTCCAAATTCTGAGGCCTTCCATCTCCAAATTGTGAAGCCTTTCATCTCCAAATTGTGAAGTCATCCATCTCCAAATTGTGAAGTCTTCCATCATCAAATTGTGAAGACTTCAATTTCCAAATTGTGAAGTCTTCCATCTCCAAATTGTGAAGCCTTCCATCTCCAAATTCTGAAGCCTTCCATCTCCAAATTGTGAAGCCTTCCATCTCCAAATTGTGAAGCCTTCCATCTCCAAATTGTGAAGTCTTCCATCTTCACATTGTGAAGGCTTCCATCTACAAATTGTGAAGGCTTCCACCTTCAAATTGTGAAGCCTTCCATCTCAAAATTGGGAAGTCTTCCATCTTCAAATTGTGAAGCCTTCCATCTCCAAATTCTGAAGCCTTCCATCTCCAAATTGTGAAGCCTTTCATCTCAAAATTGTGAAGTCTTCCATCTCCAAATTGTGAAGTCTTCCATCTTCAAATTGTGAAGCCTTCAATTTCCAAATTGTGAAGTCTTCCATCTCCAAATTGTGAAGCCTTCCATCTCCAAATTGTGAAGCCTTCAATTTCCAAATTGTGAAGTCTTCCATCTCCAAATTGTGAAGCCTTCCATCTCCAAATTGTGAAGCCTTCCATCTCCAAATTGTGTAGCCTTTCATCTTCAAATTGTGAAGTCTTCCATCTCCAAATTGTGAAGTCTTCCATCTTCAAATTGTGAAGCCTTCCATCTCCAAATTGTGAAGTCTTCCATCTCCAAATTGTGAAGCCTTCCATCTCCAAATTCTGAAGCCTTCCATCTCCAAATTGTGAAGGCTTCCATCTTCAAATTGTGAAGCCTTCCATCTCAAAATTGGGAAGTATTCCATCTCCAAATTGTGAAGTCTTCCATCTTCAACTTGTGAAGCCTTCCATCTTCAAATTGTGAAGCCTTCCATCTCCAAATTGGGAAGTCTTCCATCTCCAAATTGTTAAGTCTTCCATCTTCAAATTGCGAAGCCTTCCATCTCCAAATTGGGAAGTCTTCCATCTTCAAATTGTGAAGCCTTCCATCTTCAAATTGTGAAGGCTTCCATCTTCAAATTGTGAAGCCTTCCATCTCCAAATTGTGAAGGCTTCCATCTCCAAAATGTGAAGTCTTCCATCTCCAAATTGTGAAGCCTTCCATCTTCAAATTGTGAAGCCTTCCATCTCCAAATTGTGAAGGCTTCCATCTCCAAAATGTGAAGCCTTCCATCTCCAAATTGTGAAGCCTTCCATCTTCAAATTGTGAAGCCTTCCATCTCCAAATTGGGAAGTCTTCCATCTTCAAATTGTGAAGCCTTCCATCTTCAAATTGTGAAGCCTTCCATCTCCAAATTGTGAAGGCTTCCATCTCCAAATTGTTAAGTCTTCCATCTTCAAATTGTGAAGCCTTCCATCTTCAAATTGTGAAGCCTTCCATCTCCAAATTGTGAAGCCTTCTATCTCCAAATTCTGAAGCCTTCCATCTTCAAATTGTGAAGCCTTCCATCTCAAAATTGGGAAGTCTTCCATCTCCAAATTGTGAAGTCTTCCATCTTCAAAATGTGAAGTATTCCATTTCAAATTGTTAATTCTTCCATCTTCGTCTTGAGGTTTTTAAGGATACCTGAGGTGCCGGCACGAAGAGGTTCAAAGAAGGCTCCTACGCGGCACCGGGGTCACCAAGTCATACTACCCTTCACATTTGCGAGGTTCAGTTTCGGTTCATTCGTTGTCTACGTTGGTCTCCTACTTCGTATTTTTCGTACTCAGTTTTTAATAATAAAAATAAAAAAGTCATGCATCATGGCTATAAGATCGAATTTTCAAAGAAATATTCGTGTTATTGTGTAAAAAGATGATATAGCGAGAATCATCACTTTTCGTAAAATTGTATCATTTTTAGGAAGACCCTCAGTAGTAACAGAAGCCCTTACGTGCTGGTCTGGTCAGAAGAGGACAACACTCAGCCGAGAACGGAAGGAACCACATTCAAAGCAGTTTCACACCATCCTGAATCCAAACGCCAACCTTTTCCTCCTCGGTCAACGGTTGTTTTTTCAAATGCTAACCACCCTATTTTTATTTCAGATTCGAATTCTACGTGAAATTTCATGAAAAAAAATGACGGTTCATTCGAATTGTTGAGTTGGCCGAAAAAGGCGCTAACAACCCAGGTATGCGGGTTCCACTGGAATAGCTCGTCTTTATTGAAAAGCAGACCGCACCACGTGATTCAGCGTGAAAAACACCCCGAAAATCATGTATTACATGTACCTATACATAATGCGTAATCCACAAAAAAAAAGGTTTCCATGTTTAGCGCATAGTTAGGTAGCGCCTGCTTTGGCCAACTCAAAAATTCGAGTGACGGGCCACTTTTTCTTGAAATTTCTCGTAGAATTCGAACCTGAAATAAAAATTGGGGCTTACCATTTGAAAAATCAAAGTTAACGCACGAAACGCACACTTAGCGCATGCGACCGAGCACGAAAATTACATTTTTGAAATGTAGTCAAAAAATAAAAATAAAATAAAATAAAAATAAAATAAGGGGGTTCACATTCAACTCTTCCTTCCATCTCCAACAGTGGAGGATACAAAGGGGGTGGGCGTGTTAAGTGGGCAACCCGGTACGTGAAAATGGATGTAAGTATGTACGTATGTTCCGGTATGACTCCCGAACGCCTGGAGCAACTTTAACCAATTTTTATATAAATATAAATATAATTAGTACCGACCCGGCGAAGGGGAATTAAATTAAATTACCTTATAAGAAAATATAATTAATTTTAGCGAATATTCAAAGAAAATGAAGCTACTGCATGGGTCCAACATTTTCAGAACACAAATTTTCCTATTTTTTATTGGTATTTTTTTTAAATCAATTTTTTTATATTTTTATATGTCACTCCAGACGATTTCTTCTGTCTTTGGGCACATGATAAAAATTCCAAATTTCACCTAAACCAAAGGATGAGTTCGAAGATGAGCGATTTTCAGAAATTCTGAGGGGTCAAATTTGAGTTTTTAGGCGGCCAAAAATCGGTAAAAACGGCCAAAATCGCAGACAGTTGATATAAAATCACTGGAAGTGGAATGGAAGGGTGAGTAAAGACAGACAAATACCATTTCAGTTGTTTTTAACATAAGGGTCAAATTTAGATTGTTTGGGGCTCATACTAATTCACCTGACGTTGTGTGGGATGGTGATTCACGACGAAGGGACTATTTCGATGATAAAAATAGTCTTCACAACAAAAAATAAAAAATAGTGGATCAAATCTGAGTTTATAAGGGTCAAAAATTCGGTAAAAATGGCTAAAATCATGAAAAAATAACATAATTTTATGAAGAGTGTATGGTATGGTTTCTCGCTATATCACCTTTTCACACAATAACACGAATATTTCTTTGAAAATTCGCACTCATAGCCACTGGAACTTGTTTTTTCTGTCCAGTAGGGAATTAGGAAATACATATCCGGGCACCGCTTGGTACTTCGGATGGTACCGTATAAATTTCAGTTGAAATCCTGGGACGGATTCAGGATGCTCAGATATGGATTAGAAACGAATAGGAAGAATTTCAGAAATTGAGTTTTCAATTTTGGCATTCCTCGTATCATCCGGAGTGTCAACACCCACGTCCATAAAAGAAAGGAAATCCCCGACTTTACCCTCTCAAAGCTTTTCGGAAATAGGATCCGACTAAATAAAGAATTCCAACCGCGCCAAACCCCTCACTGGAACTGGAAACAAACTGCGTGCAATCAGAAGAAAAACTCGCGACAAAAGGCGGCAACATGAAAATTCCAAAGAGAATTGTTTTATTTACAAAGGAAGGTGGAGGTGAAAGCGTGTGAACAGATATTGCAATATTCATAACAGAGCTTAAGTCCCCTACCGCCTCCTGCCGTTCCACTATCAATCATCAACTCCCTTCATCGCTCCCACCTTCCAAGTTTTCTCATTTCAATTTTTCCTCACCCTCTTAGCCTATAAACATAATATTTCTCTACGGCGAGTCAATTTGCAACCTTCTCGTCGTTGGCTCGAGATCGATGTTTTTCGAGGATCGCGGCGCCCAATCAGCTGATCGCTTTCTCTTGAGGGGATCTTCATCACAATTGGATGGAATTTTGAAGATTATTAAGTTATTATAACAAAAATTATATATACGTTGCCATAATATACAAGATTATTGTCGTGGTACCCTGTATAATATACCACTCAATGTAAATAGAAGAAGAAGAAGAAGAAGAAGAAGAAGAAAGTTTATTGTTCATAATACAAAATAATGCGCTCTTATTTGGAAAAATGAACAATACGACTTGATTTTTCCAACCGTCTTTCGGAAGTGTTGGCCTTAGCATTGTCACATAAATTGAAGCCTATAAAAAATAAAAGTAAAATATACAGGGTGTATCAGACTCGACTCGCCAAAGTTCGGGGATCGATTCTACGACTAATTTGCAACAAAAAGTATCTCTTAGCAATTTTTGTTTACTCCGCCAAAAACCCTCTTTTAGCGAATTTTCGAAGAAAAGGAAGCTATTGTTCTCGGTCCAAAATGTTTAAAACTCGAATTTCCGAAAGATTTTTATACCAAAATCCGTTTCAGACCATCCTGAATTCCCTGCCGAAAGACACCAAAAATTATATATATATATATATATATATATATATATATATATATATATATATATATATATGTATGTGTCATTCCAGACGATAACTCTCGAAAGAATTGAGATAAAAAGTTCAAATTTGCACGAAAAATCTGTCTTGGCAATCGACAGGCTAAGTTCGAAGATGGGCAGAATCGGGTCACCCTAAGGGGGAGTTTTGGGGAGTTTTAGGGGGGGAAATTACCCATAAATTCCCAAAATGAAAAAGTCTGACACGTGACACCTCATTTTAAAGGTTTTTGTACGCTGAACACGATGGTGAAATCAGAATTGCGATATCTCATTCCATTCTCAAACTGGAGCACTTTGAAGATGAAGGAACGTGGTTATTTCTTGATATGTTCTTCCTGGTTCGTCTGCTCTAATCTGATAACGGAATGGGATATCGCAATTCTGACTTCACCATCGTGTTCAGCGTTGGAAAATCTACAAACCGAGGTGTTACTCGGCAAAAAATGGAACAAAAAATTTGTTACGTACCACCCAATACCTACTCTTCTGGTATTCAAAACATTTTTGATTTCCCCCTCCCCCTCCTTCCACCCCAAATTTTACTTTGCGTAAAACTACTCCTGTTTTAATTTTGTATGGTACCAAGTTGGGAAAACATTGGCCGAAAAATAATTTTCAGAAAATTTTAGGCGGAGGAGGAAGATGCCGAAAACTTCGAAAATTCGCTCTTATAGCCATGCTGCATGACTGTGGTTTTTTTTATATTAAGATTTTTTTCGTGTTTTCAATCTTGCGGCACTAAAATGGCCAGAAGTCCCTTAATTTAATGAGTAAATTGAAATCTGAGAACACCGTTGGAAAGAACGCTAAATTTCCTATCTCTCTGATGCCAAAACAAGTATTTTTGAGCAGCTCCAATAGCCAAAAAGTGAGGCCAAAGTGAAAATTTTGAGAAGTTTCCAAAATTTTACTTTTTTAAATCCGCTTTTTGACCTTTTTAACGTGGTGTTCTTGAATCCCTACCTACAGGAAGAACTTTCTCAGGATCTCAGCTTTCCAACGGTATAATCCAAATTAATTGCATCACGAAAATTAGAAGAGAAAATCACGTTTGAATGCAAAAAACGCTGCAAAGTCCTTGTCACATGGGTTTATTATTCTATTGGACATACCTACAGAGATGTTGGCTGTTTATTTATTGTTTCTTTCATATAAAATAATTGAAATAGCTATTTCTGGTGGTTTCCACCAATTTTGGCCCCCAAAACACGAATCATCATACGATCATCATACGAATCATCACGTGATCATTGATAGTACCATTTAATCGTCTTGATCCACCTGTTGACACTTTTTCCAGTGTTATTCTACAAATTGATGGTGATTTCAGACGATTTCGCAGGTTTTTGACTCATAAAAATTCAATTTCGGGAGCTGAACATCTGGTAGAACCTCAATTTTCTACTCTTTAGTCAAAACCGACTTCATATTCGGTCTTCTCGTCCCCAAAAACATGAAAAACGATACCTTAAAAGCTCATGTTACCAACATGTTGCTAAAACGCAAAAAGTACCTATTTTTATACACATTTTCACTCATAACTCCCCTAGATATATTCCGATCGGGCTGAAAAGTTTCGGGACACAACTAGGGCCCAAATGGAGCATGTGTGCGAAAGAACGATTTTTTTAGACCGAAAATGAAGCCTGTACACGTGATACGGCGGACGGCGGACGGACATTGCATTTTTGGAATCTACGCACCTTGAAACGGAAAAGAAAAAATTTTGAGGGGGTGTTATAAAAATTTTTTGCTGAGCGAATACATAGGTGTATTATTCACAGAATAATAAACCAAAAACGTGGGTTTTTCCCGCAAAATTGACGAAAAACCAGTTAGTCGTTGTTCGACGAGTTTGGTGTCAACTTCTACGTATTTTTGGTCGCTGAATCGATTGGTGGCGCTCTTGAACCTCCCCGACTCATCAAAACCTAATGTATCGACATCCCAAACGTTTCTCAGTTATCTTACTCAGCTTGATCAGCCAAGGACGGCCGTTTTTAGGGATAGCGTTATGTGGGCTGACGAAGGGATGTTTCCTGATCAAGGTACCACCTACAGAATTCGACACTCCTCGCATAATAAAGAAAGGTTGAATTTGACTTGGAAATTCTACATAAATATAAAGATTTCTTAAATTGTAGGGATGATTTCAGCCTATACAAAAAATTTCAAAAATTAATATTCTGAAAATTTTGGACTCATTGCAATAGCTTCATTTTCCTTGAAAATCGCTAACTGCGCGAGGCGCCTGGCCATGTTCAGAGGATCCACTAGTCATAAGCCATAATTCGCTCAAACGGTGGTGCTGCTCACTGGTGTCGTCGGAGAAAACCTGTCGACGGCGACGAGATTTGGCGACAGAACCCGAGAAAACTATGAGAATCCGCCGTCGCCGACTTTCCCAAGAGCCGCTCAGGGAAACCAGAACAGTTGTTTGTGCGAGGCCTGTAAGCGACTGTGTTATGGCGAGGACGTGCGAGGCGGACGTGTGTGTTTGTTCGAGGGTCATTGCGGCCCGTGCGAGCGACGGCTATGGGAAGTTAATCTGCCGAGCAGCGGGTTCCGGGATCCTCTTGGGGCGGACCGGCAAGTGCGGGCGACACGTGGGGGGTGGGAGGTGGGAGGACGCCACTTGTCCCGCCCTCGGGCCACGCGACCCACTCGGAACCCCCCCGCATCCACTTTGACACCCGAGTGGCGTCCCGCCGACGCTCCGGAAAATCACTCGGCAAATCGGTATGAAGGAAATTCGAGACGCTTCATCTTCTCAAGTGATCAGTGTCAAAGTGACCCCAAGCGCCTTCACGGGTGAGCAGCTTCGAAATCGGACCTAACAAATGTTCCGACTCCTAACTGAAACTCGTCCACATGTCAAAGTGACGGTGTGGAGATTACCACACAATACTTCCATGTTCTTCGTAACAGGACGGTATAAGTTAGTCAAATGCAATCAAACTCAAAATCAATAACCGTGACCTTGACATCCTAACACACATTTTGACACCAACCGCACCAATTTTGATCACACGCACATTTTGGTTTATTATTCTATGCATAATACACCTGTGTATTCGCTCAGCAAAAAATGTTTATAACACCCCCTCAACATTTCTTCTTTTACGTTTCAAGGTGCGTAGATTCCAAAAACGCTGCAACACCCTTGTCACATGGGTTTATTATTCTATTGGACATACCTAAAGAAATTTTGGCTGTTCATTTATTGTTTCTTTCACGTGCAATAATTTAAACAGCTATTTTATATGGTTTCCACCAATTTTGGGCCCCGAAAACACGAATTAGTCTCCTGTTTTTGACAAATTATCTTTGATCTTTGGTAGTGCCATTTAATTGCTGAACCTTCGTACGGCGGACGGACATTGCATTTTTTGAATCTACGCACCTTGAAACGTAAAAGAAAAAACTTTGAGGGGGTGTTATAAACATTTTTGGTTTATTATTTTCAATAATGAACCTTTGGAATCAAGCATGAAAAAAAAGAAGAAAAGTTAGCCTCTCTCTCTCCCCCCTCCCCCCCCCCCCCCCCCGCCCGCAAAATTTGACGATTTACGTTCCAAGGTGCGTAGAATCCGAAAATGCAATACAAAAAATTTCTGTCCGCCCGCCGTACTTCGCAGTTTCGTTAGTTAACATGAACCAAAACTGATGAAATTTGTTTTGTACGTCCCGTTTAGGGTCTAGTTGGTCCGCGAAGCTCGGCGTTAATGTCAGTCATCCCTAAGGGGTGAAAAAAAGGGGTTGAAATCTCCAGGACGCCGTTATCTCGAATTTTTTTACGGCTTTAAATAGTTCTTGAACTTTAAAGAGGTGCTGGCCTTGTAGGGAGTGGAAAAGACCAGGACAACACCTCTACGACCATAGAGAAATGGTCTTATTGAGAGATCTGTGGGATACGCTCTCAAAGGTGGTCAACCAAAACCAGTGTGATTGGGACCTGTGGCTTCCTTAAGTCCTGCTTGCCTACAGGGGGCCTATTCACTAAAAGAGATAGTGAAAATAGATTATCTATTTTGAAAATCTCCTGGGAGAGATCTCTTCAAGTGTCTCCCAGGTTCGTCTATTTTACTGAATAGCTCTCAACCTGTACCTACTCAGACGTTTTTACTCATGAATCCATAATATGTAAGTATATATTTTAATGAACAATCACTTACATTTAAGAGATGAAAAAACATACATCAAATTGACCAATATGTTAGCCAATGAACGAAGGATGATACAAACTCGATATCAAACAAACGAGAAATGAGAAAGGGACTCTCTCTTTCGGGAAGACACCTACTTAGGTGTCTGTCTGAAAGAGTTCGAAAATGCCAAGATGGCCGCCAACTCTCTGTTTTAGAAGTTACTGAATAACCCTGTCGTGGATAGTATAAAAATCTCTTCTGCCAAAAGAAGTCAGACTGAAAAGAGATGTCGCTGTGGCTTAGTGAATAGGCCCCCAGGGCTACCTCTACCACATGTCTCCACCGGATTCTCGCCAACAGAGGTAGCTCTCGGAAGAACTCTCACCCTTCCTGTCCATCGCCCAACAGGCATTCCACCATGTCGTGGTACCCTTCCAGAATACCACTCAAATGTACATACTTAGATTGTCTACTAAATAAACCAAGCGAATGGAAGGCCTACGTGACACAAGTGGCACAGGTAGTCCTCTCCCTCCATCGACCCCCCAACGGCTCCTAACAACCGTCAGAGGACCGGGGGAGGGTAGAAGAGCTCCTATAAAACCCGCTCTTCTCACCCAGCTCGCCATTCTACGCTCAAACCTCAAGTTAGGGATGTGGCGTTCAGCACTGAACGGATCCGAACTGAACGGATCTTTCAGTTGAACGTATCCCAACTGAACGGGTTCCCAAAGAGTTGCCGTTCACCAGTTCATGAACTCCCTCTTGTGACGTCCTCACTAATCGTACCTTCATCCGATCCCACCCCTTCTCCGTTCTCTGTCACCACCCGTTCTCAACTCCCAACTCCTTTACCCTTCCCCTCACCGCTCCTCTATTTCAGCCCTTCCCTTCAACCCTTACCGTTCTTTCGCCCCTTCCCTTATCCCTTGAGCTGAGAGTTGACTGACCAGTTCATCAACTCCACGGAATAACAGAATCAAGTTCAACTCCTTCCCTTCCCTTCTTCACTCTTCACACCTCCCTACACCCCTTACCGTTCACATCACCCCTCCCTACACCCCTTACCGATCACATCACCCTCCCTTCGACGGTAGGGCGGTGGGGGGGGGGGGGGGGGGGGTTAGAAATCTTGGCGGATTCTACCTGAACGGGCTTTGGAGGGTCAAACTTGAGAGTGAAGAACTGAAGAACGGTGAACGGATCCCAAAGAACTGATCCCAGAAAAGAGTGAACTGGTGGGAGTTAACTCCCGGAATTGAACGGATCTTACACATCCCTACCTCAAGTTGGTGACTTCTCTATATCCTTAACTTCCTCCTCAAACCTCTCGCCTAAAAGAACTCAGAATGGTGGAACCGGTCTGGTGATAACCGACGTGGTGGAACCGTCTGAGGACAACCTCTAGCGTTTCTAGTGGTGGTAACCTCCCTGGCTTCGCCATAGGTGTAACCTTTCAAACGCTAGCTATCCAAACCTCAACATTCACATCTCAATCTCACCTATTTCAGCCAAGCCTTAACCTTTCTATCACCACACACCAGGATCTCTGACTCATACGGCGTATGCACAGGAGCCAGAGGACATCTTGGACGGTATCCACGACCTCAGCGCCCAGAAGCTGCAGAAAGTAGCTGAGGACAGCAAACTGAGGTATGATGTCCGAACCAGCGTTCCTAGATACAAAGTTGGGGATATCGTGTGGTATTATTGGCCTAACAGGCGAGTCGCCGAAAATCCCCCGAACTACAATGACCATTGGTGGGGCCCTGCAGGATTTTCTACGCAATAACAGCGGTGGTTTTTCGAATCCTCATGCCACAGAAGAAAACACGGGTCGTCCATGCAGACTGCTCGACACCGTTTACCACCGTTTATATCAAGAAAAAAACGCTGCAAATCCCTGCACAACGGTTTATTATTTTGTACAGGATACCCTTCTGTTACAGATCACAGCTCTCTAAATAGATAACCCTTTATATAATATATGTACTATTCTATACATATTATGTAGATCGCAGACCCTCCGTAGGTTAGTACCTAACCCCGTACTCGTTACTAGGTTCCTACCTAAATCACAAGTTAAATGTTGCTAAAACAATTCTGTCGATGACAAACAGTAACTGAAATGGCAAAAAGAAAGGCAAATAATTAAGTTCTGAAGGAAAATTGTTGATGTGGAGTGAAATAGATGCCCCTTCTACGTAGATCATTGTTTTCTGTGGTCAAGTATAATGAACCGTTGTGTAATAACTTGCCCATCAATAATACTTCAGCGGTTGTTCAAGTTGCAAAAGTACCTATCAACAAAATCCAGCCCCTTCTAGGTAGATGAACCGTTAAGTAATAATTTACCCATCAATGATACTTCAACGTTTGTTCAAGTTTCAGAAGTACCTACCAACAAAATCCAATAGTTCATCACTTGTCAAATGAAATAATATCACAGAACAAAACCAACTCGACTTCATACAGCCATCCTTGATTATAATCAGGTGCTCCCTAGTGATGATATCCGGGCCAGATTTATACCGTTTGATTCACGATCGTGTTGACGAAGCTTTTTGGTGCACATGAACGGCTGGACGTACAATGCTCCGGGTGGTCTCAAGAAATTGTTTAGCTCAAGACAAATTTGATAACGTTAAAAAAAACCATACCCTTCTATTGAAAGTTTTCGAGCTACGGAGTTCTGACAATTTCAACCCCTATTTTTAACCCCTTAGAGATGACTGACAGTAACGTCGAGCTTCGAGGACCAACTAGACCCCGAACGGAACCCATAGCCCGAATTTCATCAATTTTTTTTCATGGTAACTAAGAAAAGTGCTCAGTACGGCGTACGGCGTACGGACAGAATTTTTTTTTATATTGCATTTTCGGATTCTACATACCTTGAAACGTAAACCATCAAATTCGGGGGGGGGGGGGGGGGGGTTAGAATTTTATTTTTTTCATGCTCGATTCCAAAGGATCATTATTGAAAATAATAAACAAAAAATGAATTATATAATTTAACGAAATTAGGTATGGAATGGTTATTTGATACCGAAAGCCAGCGAATATCTCAATAATGAAAGTATTTTTGAATACGGTTCAAGTTTGACTTTTTAGAGGTCAAAAATCGGTTAAAATGACTAAAATCGCGAAAAGATTAACATGTGAGTTCACGAATGGTTGTAATGAGGGAAGGATCAAATTATTTACCGATCCGCTGCACACCATCGTATTTCCAATAAAAGGTGAAGTTTTATTGACTAAAAAAACCTACCATACCTACTTGTTAAATCCCAATATTATTTCAGATTTTCCATATTTAAACTCCGGTTTCTCGCTTTATAATCTTTTCACACAATAGCACGAATATCCCTTTGAAAATTCGCTCTTATATCCATGCTGCATGACTGGAACTTATTTAAAACGACCTGCACACGTACACTCGTCCAGCCAAGATTCAGAGGAGATAAAAGTGCAGATCCTGAAACATCAGCTGATTTGAGGAGAAAGTTCAGATTTCGCTGCCCTGTGGTGTTGATTGGGCGAACGCCCCTCGCTACAAGTCCGCTCACGTTCTGCGTGTAATCTCAACCACTTGATTTCGCCAGCTTTGCACAACTCTTCCCGATAACTTTGATTAGCCGCCTTTGTTGTTGAGGAATTCTCACACAAACGTAACAGCGTCCCGGATCAGGAGCGAAGGGAACTCTTAGGAAATGTACGAGTTTGCTTTGTACTATACACGTAAGTATACTCTTTTGATTTTATTGAAATTTTGCTACCATTTTGTAAATTTTAGACCGTTCCAAGGTAATTTCCTTCTATTTTCTTCAATAACCCGCTAAAATCGAAAGAGGTCTCTGAAAAAGAACGACGGGATAGCGAAATTGATTGACAAGTAACGAAAGTGGAAACATCTCGATGGGTAGGTTTGTGAAAACCATCTTGCGAAAATCATCTTTATAAAACACCTGCCAAGTACCTACGTAGAATATCTGTTATTATAAATTCATAATTACGTGACTAAACTATAGTTGTGTTATTATTTTTTTTGTGTGTTTTGTTTTTAGTTGTGTTGTCTTTTTTTTGTGTTTTTTTTTCTATAACTATTATTGTCGAATTGGGCTTGCCCGTACATAAATAAATAAATAAATAAATATTTTTACACTACGACTAGCTATACCCGGCATGCGTTGCAATGCCACCCAAAGAAGGAAAGTTTTCGTGTTTTAATTTGGTTTATCGAAGTGCTTCTGGATACTCAATTTTTCCCCCTGTCTGGTGCGTACAAGGATACCTATAGAGGAGGAAATCACCTGAGCGCAGTAGTCTGTAATCCTTTTGTAATCTGAGGTGAATTGAGCACAGGTGAAATGAGCACACTCCAAAGCGCAGGTGAATTAGGCACTACAACTTACTTGAACAGATACAGATATTATGTTAGAAGTAATATTTAAAAATGCGGAAAATTATTACACAACGGTTGTGACCAATATATATAAGACTGAGTAGAACGTTATTTATCGGGAATAGTGAATGACGGATACTTCCCTCATTTCAATTCTTTAGCTGTTACTAGTTTCGGGCTGTCTCACCCATTATCAGCCTGTAAAGATAGACAAATAAACTATAGATGTAAATTATGTTGGAATGTTGTCAAAATTCTATGATTATACGACAAAAATGCTCCAAATTATTACACAACGGTTTATTATTTACCTGTATAGATGCTCCTTCTGGTAGATCACTGTTTTCTGTGGTCCGTACCCTCGAGCTCCCCCAGGAAAGCCCTAAATCGAGTACTGGAGCCGGCCCGGGAATTAAAGTTTCATACAAATGCGCGAGATTCGATAATTGAATCATTAATAATTATATGTTGTTATTCATGAAGCGTAAGGTAAATAATAAACCTTTCTGTAATAATTTACCTGTGTAGATGCTCCTTCTGCGTACATAGTATAATAAACCGTTGTGTAATAATTTACAAATAATAACCGTTGTGTAAAAGTTAATATATAATAATTTATTAGATTAATTATTATTATTAATTATTAGGATTTAATTTAATAGATGCCCTAAATCGAGCATTGGACCAGCTCGGGAATTGCATTTCATAATATTGTTGTTATTCATGTAACATAACTTTTATTCAAGTTACAAAAGTACCTATCAACAAAGTCCAAAAGAGCCATCATTTTTCAAACGAAATAATATCACGGAACAACCAACTCGACTTCATACTCCGTGAATATAATCAGGCCCCTAGCAATGATTACCTCGGGCCAGTTCCCGGCGTCCCTAGCAATGATATCTGGGCTGAATGTATGCAATTTGATTCACCCTCCTGTTGACGAAGCCTGTCGGTACATACTTCTGGGCGTTAGTGTAAATGAACGGCTGGACGTACAACGCTCCGGGTGGTCTCAAAAAACTCCCTAGTTCGAGAACTATTTAAAAACTTGAAAACATTCGAGGTAATGGCGTCCTGTAGATTTCAACCCCAATTTTTCACCCCTTAGAGATGACTGACAGTAACGCCGAGCTTCCGGACCAACTAGACCCCGAACGGAACCTATAACCCAAATTTCAATAATTTTGGCTCATGGTAACTAAGAAAAGTACGGCGTACGGCAGACATACAGAAATTTGTTTATTGCATTTTCGGATTCTACATACAACCTTGAAACGGAAACCATCAAATTTTGAGGGGGAGTTAACCTTTTTTTTTTCATGCTCGATTCCAAAGGTTCATTATTGAAAATAATAAAACGATCCATTTTCGCCGAGGCAGATCCAGCAGCCCAAGATGTTTCAAAGGCGTGAAAAACTTTCGGTTAACTATAAAAGCAATAGCAATAGCTCCTCCTGGTCTAGTCTTCAGGGAAATTTTATTAAAATTCCTGCCTTCTAAAAAATCCTATTTTAGATAATGAAAATTAACGATGAGTTGAATATGGCCGCAAAGGGATGCCGAACTGAATTGGGATTAGCAGGTGAATAACGGCATAAAGGGTGATTTACATGGTATTAAATATTTCGAGAATCGCTACAAGAGCTACAGATTTCGCCTTGATTCATGTTGAGGCCGGGATCTTCACGTACGGATTTTCCCAATGGTCAAGGCACCGCCCTTTTGGTACAAAATTAAGGAATCCACAATTTAAGTTGGGTCGAATGGATGATGAGTTCGACGAATGGTCGGTCAAATCATTAGAGTTTCGCTGTTTAAAACAATGGCAATATGACGTTCTTTAAATCTTATTTTAATTTCCATTTCCCTCCCTGTTTTGCCAACATAACTGGCTTCACAGAGCAGGCACCACATTTTAGCCCCACCTGCTCCAGGTAAGGACCAGGATCAACCTTTCCCCGAACAGCCTTTCTTGAAAGCACTCTACTCCCAACTAGAAACTTGAAACACAAACAGCTTGAACCACAGCCGCTCAGGCTGTCCCCTGAACGGAAACTCACTTGCTCTACCACTGCTCTGAACTTGAGCTTGAACATTAGTAATATTGTTGCCTGTTACAATGGACTTACTTGTACTCGGGCCTCCGTCAGGTCTATTTTCATTGCTATTTCTTCGCGGGTGTAGATGTCGGGGTAGTGGGTCTCCTGGAACGCTCGCTCCAGCTCTTTGAGCTGCGCCGATGTGAACGTCGTCCGGATCCGCCGCTGTTTCCGTTTTTCCGTGAGGACGCCGTCGTGACCGGGGTAGACTTTGTAAGGTAGACCGCCTGCAACAGACACACAATTCCTACGAATATTATTCAGAACCACGGACCACAAGTAAGGTTTTTGAGCTCAGTTTTGAGCTTATTTGAAGCCGTTTTTGAGAGATGGGTAGCTTGAAATGACCGTTTGCCTAATTTCATAAGACTAAATGCGTACGGTTCAGGGCCAGGAGTAGTGGGGACCCTGACGTGACCTTGCGGCTGGGCAATGCAGAGCTCATTTTCTCAGCAGTCTCGCCTGAGTGGCGTCTGCTATGGTCTGTGGAAGTTCCGTCCAATTGTATCCAAAGACACACTCCTCACGGCCTATTATGGAACTTTCCTATCAAGAGCAAGATATTGTATACTGTTCAGAGTCACCTACTCTGATGGCGGGCCTGCGACCGGTCTGGCTTCTGGGTGTCACGCAAAGCCAGGCAACTGGGATCTTACACTCACCAAAACTGGTACCACGGTCGGGGGGAGCCCCAAGCAACCGACACACCGCTTTGGCAAAGTGCCACCTGTCTGCCCCCCAGTTGAGGTTGGATTCGTGGTGGTCGTGGTTGTTACCCAAGCACTGGAATTGTTCCAAGTGTGTTGGGGAGGCGCCCTCCCAATGAACTGTGGGGGTCCATGTGAGTGTTCTCATGTGCCGGCATGTGAGTTTTGTGGCTAACCAAAAACTCGGGCACCAACCTGCTAAGTTGGCAGAGTGAGCTAGAACACTCGCCTCCATCTGTCGGTGTAACAGGAACTTGGGCATATCCAAGGACTCTGACTGAGTGTACAGTCACCTCTCAGGAGGGCTTCCTTGTCTGCTTGCAGCGGGGGGGGGGGGGGGGGGGGGGACCGCAAGCCTTGGGCTGGGTACTCCTTCAAACATAGGGCATTGTTCAGGGCCAATTTAACCAAACCTGTAATAATATTTTCGAACTCCAAAAGACGACTTATCAAGACACGGCTCCAATGGTGGATAGAATACAACGAAAAATTACCCTCAAGTCAGTACGGATTCAGATGCGGCAGATCCACAACAGAGGCACTCGCCAGCTTCATCAGTGACATCACAGCTGGATTTACAGAGCGTAAGATAACATTAGCACTTTTCTTAGATATTACTCATGCTTATGACGATGTATTGTTAGACATTTTGAAAACAAAAATGATAATGATCGGACTGCCAAACCAATTTGTTAAGAGTGTTATAAAACTTTACAGCTCAAGAAAACTCTTTGTTAGAACGGGGGGGAAATACTTTGGACCGAGAGTAACATATAAGGGTCTCCCACAAGGAGGAATTCTATCCTCACAATTATATGCTCTGTATGTTGCGGACATTGAGACCGTACTGCCAGAAGGTGTGCGTATTATACAATATGCTGACGACATTTGCATTTATTGTACGGATAACAATATAGATGAATGTAAAGATAAATTATCATCAACAGTAGACCGTTTAATAGAATATTTAAGTGATATAGGTCTTTCGTTGTCCACCGAAAAGTCAATGTTATGCCCTTTCACTAAAAGAAGAAGAATTCATGTGCCACCATCAATAGAACTGGGAGGAAAAAATTTTAACGTGCTGACGACTGTGAAATTTCTTGGAATGCATATGACGAAAACATTAAACTGGAATACACACATCGACAATATAATAGGGAAAATAGAAAAATATGTAAATATAATGAAAATGTTCACCAAAGTTAATTGGGGAGCCGACCCAACAGTTGCCATGTTGTTTTACCGAGCTACAATCAGATCGATAATGGATTATGGGTCCATGTTTTTCGGGGATGCCAGTGATTCTCAGCTTTCAAAAATAAACAGAATAGAAGCCAAATGTTTGAGATTAGCAATAGGACTCTTGGGATGTACACCACTCGTAGCACTCTATGGAGAAGCGGCTGAACCGCCGATCCGATTTAGAAGGATAAAATTGACAAACGAGTTCATCGTGAAAACCTATTCAGTACATCCAAATCTATATAATAAAATACTACAGATGAGTATTACAGTACTAACACACAGATATTGGATTAACAAAAAAACACCGCTTATAACTGAATGTTTAACAGATAACGCTAACTATTTCCATAACATTCACACAGCTCCGAAAATGCCCTTATTTCAAGCCCCTTATAACATACAAATGTGCAAACCCCATATAAATGTTACATTAGCACGATCCCACAATGCCCTACAGTTCACTCATAAAATCAATGAAAAATGGCCAAACAGTTTAAGAGTGTTTACTGACGGCTCCCTCGTAGAAAATAATGTAGGATGCGCAATATATGACGAGGCAAACGATGTACGAATACTTTATAAATTAAAAGAGGGATCCTCCATATATACGGCAGAGTTGATGGCAGTAATGAAAGTACTACAGTACGTGAAATCCATAGCTCCTGCAAACGACCAAATTCTAATCCTTACCGACTCACTTAGCTCCCTCGAAAAATTAAGAAATCTAAGACGTAAAGGATATGTAAACCATCTCATAGTAGACATATTAAAAGAGTTACGCAGTATGCAAAATTTAGGGAAGAGGGTTAAGCTGCACCCACACTACGCTGACGTGACGTGGGAACACGTCAGCCCTCGCGTTAATGCGTCAGGTGCAAAAAACAAATGGATAGTTTTGAATTGAGCGTTCACATTTCTCTGACGTGACGTGGGAGCGCGCAGGATGACGCATACTCACTCCCCACCCCTTCTGACGCGTCAGGAGCAAATCAAAAGTTCTAGATTTTCGTCAGACGTGGGAAGGCGTGTGAAGGGTCTAGGCGCTCTTGGTTTATTATTTTTGTTGTGTCAATTTTTTCTCGGCGATGGAGGAGCAATTGATAGCAATTGATTGATTCATCGTTTACATAACAACATGGATTTTTATTACGAGTACTTACCTCAAACATACTGCAAGCCGAATTTCAGCTGAAATGCTCTCCCTCAGCTGTGTGCACCGTTTCTCGATTTTCGAACCGATCAGACGTAATAAATTGTAAAATTCCTCCTTTGACATTCTGTAGTACATGAAAAATCTTTCTTCATCTTCTATCAATTTAGGCATCAACGTATGAAACTCTCCGCACTCCTCCCTACCCAAGTTAATGGGATGAACCCAATCTCTTTCCAAACAGCTAGCTGCAGCAGCAATAGCAGCAATTTCTTCTTCCTCTTCGTCTAACATTTCTACAACACGAAGAAAACTCATGGTCGGAGGTTCCGAAGCAACTGAAAAGGGTTCCGTGCGAAGGAGGGCGTCGGACAGACCACCTCACGCGTCAGAGCAATGTGAACACAGATCCACATCTGACGTGGTCCCACGGAGCCTGACGTGACGTGTTCCCACGTCACGTCAGCGTAGTGTGGGTGCAGCTTTACTCTTGTGTGGGTGAAATCTCACATAGGAGTGAGTGGAAACGAAATCGCTGACAGGCTGGCCAAAACAGCTGCTTTTGAAGGTGTTCCATGTCCCATTAAAAGTCCATACACAGATATCAGAAGACAATTTCGCCTGGGAACAGTAAAAATGTGGCAAATGTTTCACAGCAACTACCCAAGTGGAACATTTTATAAAAGACTTTTCCCTGTAATACCGGTCAGCTCTTGGGATAGGTCAAGTTTGGAGCTGGAAGGGGGCAGGAAAAGGTTTTACAAAACAATTGCGAGGCTTAGATGCAACAAAGGAATTTTTAATGTGTACCTACCTAAACATGATTAAACCACATACTCATGAAAGTACCTGCGATCAGTGCGGAGCTATTCACACATTAGAGCACATTGTAATGGAGTGTCATTCTTATGCAAGACAGAGAGAGCAAATGTTCAGTAAGATCATTAAGACAAGGAAAGTAGTTTTACCATTTAATTATGAAACTTTAATAGCGTTGCCTGAAGCAGAAGTATATTTTATTATTTTCAAATTCTTCGAAGAAATACAACATAATGTATAATAAATAAATATAATAATAAAATAAATAACAATTAAGTTGATTTTATATATAATAATGCTGTATATTTGATAAAATTTAAGAATAACATTTATTACGATGTATCATGGCTGTAAAGCTTGTCTAATGCCAATAAAAATTTATAAAAAAAAAAGAACTCCAAAAGCGAGATCTCAGTATTATTCGGTATACCACCATTATCATCTTGTCCTGGTATTTTTCGAAGTGAGCACCTTCTCGCCCTTCCCAGTCTGTTTGTCCTTGAAGCTATAAAATTCTTGGTTGGAGGGTCTCATCTGTTCTCCCATCAAAAGGTTTCTCATGTTCATCGCACCAGATTCGGCTCATCCTTGTTAGATGTACTTCAGCACCAACTCTAATTCTTTAAGAAGAGTTTTGAATATCGCTCCATCATCATATAGAATCACTGCATCCAGCATTTGCAACATTTCATCGGATCTTCAGCAGTATCATTCCCTATTTTCAAACAATCTTGAAAACTTCCTCATAAAAAATGAATTTCATAACCTGAATGACTTTTTTTCGTGGGTACCTTACCTTGATGATTCAACCAAACTGTGATATGGTATTGTTAACTGATATGTTGCCCTCCTCTAGTTACGTACGAATTTCTAGTGGCAATAAAGTTTATTATGATTACTATTATTATAATAAAAAGGTGAGTCGCTAAGAGGGAATTAAAACTCTGCCTCAGACGTTGGGGCATACTGTGAGTAGCTAAAACGTCATTCTTTCGTTCCTTATGGAGTACATTTTGTCAAGTGGACCGCCTGTTACAGACACACAACTCCGCGACGATTATTGATGAATGAATGAATTGGCATGCATTTGAAAGAGGTGTTTTCAAACCACCATCTCAAAGCGGTATTCAAAGGAAGGATGTTCGAAACTTACGAAAAGAGTTTGATAGCTTCCGGGCGAGGTAAATCGTGAAGAAATCGTGCAACCCCATTTTAAAAAAAGTCCCAGTCATTCAGCCTGACCATATGCACGGATTTTGAAATATAAACCATCCTATAACATTTTGGTGAATGAATAGCTTTAAAAAACGCTGCAAATCCCTGCACAACGGTTTATTATTTTTTACAGAATGCCCTTCTGTTACAGATCGCAGCTCTCCGTATAGATAACCCTTTATATAATATATGTACTATTCTATACATATTATGTAGATCGCAGACCCTCCTTAGGTTAGTACCTAACCCCGTACTCGTTACTAGGTACCTACCTAAATCACGAGTTAAGTGTTGCTAAAATAATTCTGTCGATTACAAAAAGTACCAAAAATGGCAAAAAGAAACGCAAATAGTGAAGTTCTGAAGGGAAATTGTTGATGTGGAGTGAAAACAAGTTGCAAAAGTACTATCAACAAAATCCAGTCCCTTCTACTTAGATGGTGTAATGAACCGTTGTGTAACAATTTACCGTTGTGTAATAATTTACCACTGTCTAATAATTTACCCATCAATAATACTTCACCGTTTGTTCAAGTTGCAAAAGTACCTATCAACAAAATCCAAAACAACCTTCATTTTTCAAATGGAATAATATCGCGGAACAATCAACTCTACTTCCTGCAGCCATCCGTGATTATAATCAGATGCTCACTAGTGATGATATTTGGGCTGAAAGTATACAATTTGATTCACCCTCCTGTTGATCAAGCCAGTTGGTGCAAACTTGGGGGCCTTCCTGTGAAGGAGCGGCGGGATGTACAGTGCTCCAACTGGTCTCAAAAAACTCGTAAGTTCGAGAAATATTTAAAACCGTAAAAAGATCCAGGTAAAAAACAGGGATAGGCGTTCTGAAAATTTCAACCCCTATTTTGAACCCCTTAGAGATGACCGACAGTAACGCCGAGCTTCGAGGACCAACTGGACCCCGAACGGAACCTATAAACAGAATTTCGTCAATTTTGGCTCATGGTAACTAAGAAAAGTGCTCAGTATGGCGTACGGCGTACGGACAGAAATTTTGTTTATTGCATTTTTGGATTCTACATACCTTGAAACGGAAACCATCAAATTTTGACCGGGGGGGGATTTTTTTTTTTTTTTTTTTTCATGCTCGATTCCAATGGTTCATTATTGAAAATAATAAACCAAAAAGAAAAAATATGACCCGCAAGTTCAAAAACCTCACTTTATGTTTTGAAAATTGCCCATTTTTTAACAATATCCTTTGGTTTGCCGTTACAAACACTTTAGGGACATTTTGTCACCATTACAAATGGTCAGGGCTTGTGAAGGGTAGGTCTGTGTTTTGTGGAATCCATCTATCTGCAGCATGGGGTACACGATAGAGAAAAAGGAGAACCGCTCAGGTGTAAAAGATGCGAGGTCGCTTTTTTTCTAATTTCGTTATAGTAATCAGCGTAAGAGTCCTGATGCCAAACTGGGGACTTACAGAGGAGCAGTACTGGGGGTTACCTACTGGACACAGGAGAGACGAGGCGTCAAGGGGGAAGCAAGGACGTTCGATGGCCCATCGAAGCACTGGCTCAGGTGCCTGATGCTGTCGCAGGGCCCACAAAGTGAAACTTTCATTGGCTGAAGACGACTGGCCAGAGAAGAATGAGGAAAAGTGTGAGGCGGTTGCATAGCTGAAGTGAATTGTTAGGTTTCATGACATGAAATTCAGCATTCGTTCAACCGTTGTACACTGTGCACGGTCCTCTACTCATCGTAACAATATTCTACGAAGATGTGTTTGGATTCGTTTGTTTCGGGCATGCGTGAGGCTCCTGGTCAGCGGACACACGTGTTTGATTTTCTGCAGTTGGAGTTGATCGCGTCTCGCAAATATTTGTTGAATTCCAACCATAAGGAATATCCACGTCAAAATTGCGTGTTCTGATTGAAAGGCTTGGTGGTGGAAGGTCACAAGATTGTTTAAAACTCCGCCCCTTCCCACCGGATGATGCCATTTTGGTTTATTATTTTCAATAATGAACCATTGGAATCGAGCATGAAAAAAACGCTGCAAAGTCCTTTTCACATGGGTTTATTATTCTATTGGACATACCTACAGAGATGTTGGCTGTACATTTATTGTTTCTTTCACGTGAAATAATTCTAATAGCCATTTCTGATGGTTTCCACCAATTTTGGCCCCCAAAACACAAATTAGGTCGGTACACTCCTTTTTTTTCTCTTTTTTTTTCAAATTATTTTTGACCATTGTGCCATTTAATCGTCTTGATCGACATTTTGAAACTTTTTCTAGTGTTATTATACAAACTGATTGTGATTTCAGCCGATTTCCCAGGTTTTTGACTCACGAAAAATCAATTTTGGGAGCTGAACAGTTGGTATAACCTCAATTTTCCACTCTTTGGTCAAAATCGACTTCATATTCGGTCTTCTCGTCCCAAAAACATGGAAAACGATACCTCAAAAGCTCATGTTGCTAACATGTTGCTAAAACGCAAAAAGTACCTATTTTTACACACATTTTCACTAATAACATCCCTGGGTATATTCCGATGGGGCTGAAAAGTTTCGGGACACAACTAGGGCCCAAATGGAGCATGTGTGCGAAAGAACGACTTTTTTCGACCGAAAATGAAGCCGGTACACGTGATCCCCGTTACTGTTACGTTCCCCACCCCCTTTACGACCTTTAGAGTGTCAGTATAATTAAAATATACTGAGCTCATTAGAAGGCGATTAATGGCGTGTCCCAATTGACAAGTTCCAATAGTTGTTCCATCCTAACGATGGAGGTTGATCACCTAGAGGTTGCCCAGATGAGCACAATTCACTGGTCAACAACCTCTGACAACATTATCCGCCAATACTAGTATGTAGGAGCTTTGTTCTCCACCAGTAAAATATTATTGAGGTAGTACCATTACGATGGAGATTAATCACCTTGAAGTTGTTCAGATATGTCTTTTCCTGAACCAGAACTTCATACTACTTTTCATTCCCCCTTTTCCCTCTCATACTTCTGCTACCCAGAAGTATTGTCATGTGGGGAGGAGTGTAACAGTGTGGGCTGTTCTCGATACATTTTTTCTTCCGATGGAGACGGGATCGGTTTGGGGAAGCCTAATCGATATCCCTTCTTAACCGTTGATAATCTCGCTGGTAAAGGAGGGGGGGGGGGGGGGACTGCCGAGGGTCCACTTTCACTGTTAAGCCGGCGCCACACGATGCGTCGAATGTTGGGCCAAACGTTCGACCGTACTCGACGAGTGACGACTCGACGAGTGACTCGAGCAAAAGCCCCAGCCACACGGTGTTGTCGGTGGTGGCAAATGTTTGATCCAGTGCGATCCAGGTCAAGCCGTTTGAAGGTCGAGCCGTAGGGAGTTTTTTCATAATTTTTAATAAAGTTGTGTGTAAAGTTTTTTATAATGGCAGCGATTGCTGCAGCACAGTTGTTACTTATTTCGTGTACCGAATTGTTGTTGAAGCGAAGGAAACCAAGAAGAAGAAGGTGGTGGTTCAACTAAGTTGAACTGAAAAAGAATGACAAAAATTGGTAGGTTGTATATTTTTTTTTATTACCTACCTACTGATTTTTAGGTTTGTTTGTTTTGAATGATGGAAAAACGAATGAAGTGGAGACCCACGACACAGTTGCAGGCATGACAATGGCCCTAAAGACAAATAAATATAATGAAATTCAATAAAATGCAACAATTTCAATCATAAATTACCTGTGTCGATGAAAACTTGGTGCCCAAAGAAATCACTGCGCTACAAACTACAAACTGAACGCCGAGTCGTGTGGCCGACCCTCCGTGTTCGAAGAAACGAGCCTCCAACGTTCCCGCCAACATTGGACCCTTCTTTTTCCTTTGACTTGGGTGCAAGTACCGCTCTCAGAGCGATCGCCCTCCAATGCCAATGTTGGACGCTGGCCGTTCGAAGGTCGGCCACACGATGCTACCAGTCACCAAGCATCCAACATTGGAAGGTGTTGGTAGCATCTTGTGGCGCCGGCTTTACACTCTGTCATAAACATTCTCTATAATGGGGAAGACCACGGAGGTGGTTGAACGGGGGAGTGAATGAGGAACCGGCGAAGCACGACCCGAGTCCCTCGGGATGACCCATCCACCAGGAGGAAGCTCTACAAGTGGTGGGAAGGGGGGGGGGGTTAAGGTGATTGTGGGCAGAGCGAGCCTGGGAGTTGCTTCCAGGCTGGTTTCACACGAGGCGGATTAGTTGATTCCACTAGTGAACGGGCGGGTGCAAGGATTGTATCTTTGTGGAAAATGAATGGCCTTCACCGAACCCGTTCACACGCGGTCAACTCGTCCGCCCGTGCACGTGGGGGCCAGGCACAGTGCCTGCCACGTTCTCATCCCCACTAGTTGAATCAACTCAAAAGACACTACCTGCAATGAGCTCTTCACACCAGACGCCTAGTTTAGTCAACCTCGAGCCACCATGGAAGGCCCAGCGGTGTGCATAGTGGTATCTTCTTTCTGAATCCTGTGTTGTATCATGGAGTGGAGCTCTTCAAATGAATTTCGTGACATGCGGAAATAGTTGAAGAACTTTTCCTCGTGGGAAAGTAGCTGAGGATATAAAACAGCAAAAGCCCCCATTTCCCGATTTTGAGAAATCGGATGAACCCACATTGTTCGACGTGGACTCCTCCTGTTTTCATGTTCTTCATGCAGAAGAGCAAGCACAAGAAGTGCTCCTGCTTCCTCGGGTTCCAACATCGTACTGAACGTCCCCTTGGGAAACGAAGTTGATTCCACTTAAGTTGCCTCGTCTGAAAGGCACGTCGAAGAGGCTTCACACGGTGGTCAACTTGTCGACCAGTTGGCAGGCAACTAGTAGAATCAACTAAAACCGCCTCGTGTGAAACCAGCGCTTTCTCGTGACGCGTGACGTTTTTATCTGGCAGATCATCGCAAAAGCATGTGCCACGCTAAAATGGCTGTAGAAGAAATCAGTTCTTTAAAACGGAAATCCTTCGCTCGGCTTAGGGAAATCGCAGCCTTTTTGAGCGACGGACAGGTGGGATGAGAGGGGATTACGGTGGTGGGGCCGATGCGATGGTGGAGGGGGGGATAGAGGTCCTCGTGAATGTTTCATGAGTCGTGCGGTATCGGGGCGAGACTGCCTCTTCTAGTCCTAGCTCTGAATAATTCCAGCAGTGCCGGCTCATTAGTTAGGTTAACCGCTAAAACCGGAAGATCCTACCCCTCCTCCCCTCCCCCCATCCCCTCCACCACCACATGCTCACCGAGTCCTTTTAGGTCTTTAATCCCTTACGTTTGAAGGGGGGGGGGGGGGTTGTAATGTCCCCCTCCCTTCTGACCGCACCGTGATCCACTTCCCAGTGATTGCGCTTGAAAACCGCAGGTCCCGAGGCTTTTCCGAGCTAATGCGATTTTCAGTTTGAATATCCGCCAGGATCGGGACGCTCGTCTCCTTGGTAATTTTGTACGAGTCTCAAATGGTGGCGGACCCTTTCCTACCGGGTAGCGGTTGAAGAGTACCCACAGCGTATTCTCGGATAAGCGACTCACGTTCAAAGACCACGCTACTGAGCTCACAAGAAAAGCGCTATAAAAATTTGGAGCCAGTATCGCCTTGAACTTTGAAGAGTGAACATCTTAACGATTGTTGAGTGAACTCTCACATAAGAATCGAGATTAATTTTGGTGATAAGTGCGATAGCGGTAATTAAGGGCGACCCACCGGACAAGCCCCCTGACGATCCAGATCCAGCTCAAAATGACACCAAGATGCAGGTAGATAATAATAATCCTACTAATAAGCTGAAACGTTTACCACTACAGATAAGAGAACCAATACAGATAATGTGCAAGATAAGGAGAAGGTCAGGATTACCGCCAATGAAAGTAAACATTATCCCGACAGAAGAAACCAACCAATGAACTAAAAACCAACAGATTCATACCGTCAGACACTGGTACTTTTCATGTCTACATTGAGAGTGTACGTGAAACCCAATTATAGGTAAATTACACCCCATGACAATAGGAAAATCGATCTATCAAATTCCTACGATTAAAAAACGTCTCCCAATTCGAGTAGGCAGTATAGCTTCCTCACTTGAATCACATGAACGTATGATAGGGGACCATCTGCGATCCAACCCGCGCGTACCCTCAAAATTTCAGCTCTCTACGACTATTTTCTCGCGTAGTTAGAAGCGTTACAAGGAAACGGTCAACATTTCACGTTTGCGCATGCGCAGACGAAAGTTACGGTACTTTTTCAATGATTTGGTATGAGACCGTCTGCAACCTAAGCCGCACTTACCCTCGAAATTTCAGCCCATTTCGACCATTATTTTGGGCAGGTATGGGCGTTACAAGGAATTACCACAGACAGACAGACACGGAACCAAAAATGTTCCTCGATCTCTGAAACGCAAAATGGTAGTGGAAATTTTCATTTTGGAGGACATGCATTTTTTTACTCCGAATCCAAGGCTTCGCTACCCTCCGGTAGTGTGGAAGCGAAATGGAGATGTCAGTCATATTAACATAGTTGGAGTGAACAGATACGAGCTGAATGCACCTCAGCACGAGTTGCAAATAATTTATGCTGTGTTCCGAGTCTCAAAGACAAGTCTGTTGTATTACATTCTTTTAGACCTCTTGTATAAAAAAGGATTTATTAAAAATGTAGACATATCACTATCCGGAGAAGAAATTACTATCTTCTATAGAATTATTCATCCCAGTTATCAAGATAACCCGACTCATCCGACAAATAATGAAAATAATACAAAACAAGTCATTCCCTTGCTTAAGTGTTTCGTAACTTTTAACGCCCAGCGAATTCCTCAGTATGTTTCAATTTATGGAATAAGGTGTGGATTATTTCCATTTATTCCGAAGGTAAGAATATGTGGAAAATATCAGAGATTTGACAACTCAGCAACGCCGAAGTAAACAAAGGTGCCCACAATGTTTGACGGAACATGACATTTCTCACTGTCTAAACTGTACCCCCTAAGTGTGCCCACTGTGAGGGAAATCACTTATCCAACTCAACCTCATGCCCTGTATATCTGGAAGTGACTACGAAAAACAATGATAGATATAAAGAAAAATAATCATACGCCATTGTAACCAGTAATAAATTCGCAATACGTAATAAAGGAAACATTATGCCAGAAGAGAATAAAATGGGGATGAATTTCTAGACATAGAAATAAATGGATCTATAAGAGAAAAAAACGAAGACTTGATCATTCAAATAAGCCGAATTCGGCCAATAGGCGATTCGCACACCAGGATTATTCACATTTCTGCAACACAATTGAGAATAACAGCGACACTATTAAACCGATTTCGGAACGAACAACAATGTTTAGGGATGATTCTCCCCGAAATGACCGATTTACTCAGCCAGAAATATACTAAATCTATCTAAAAAAGAAAAAAAAATTACGATACAAATAGATTACTAGACCTTGTCTCTCAACTCAAACATACAACGTTCATCAATCACGATTCAGCTCTCCAGTTGGTGATACCACTGAACAAATTCTTCTGCAATACAAGCAGCAATCTTCAGCAAAGTCTACAAAGCTGGGAGATCAACTGCTAACATCAACAAATACAGCCTCAGGACAATCAAAATCCCGAAAATTACCAATCCAACCAAACAAATCGACAACTTATCAACAAACAATACTAAGTTTAAAAATGATAGCAATACTTCAGCGGAACATCACACCGATCAATACTAACAGAGCAGCTTTGAAAGCACTTTTATGTACTGCCCCAACGAAACAAGGTTGAATCCCGAGAGTAATTTTAGATTTACACCATTTAACATAATTAGAAATTATCGGAGCGATGAACAGGGTGGAACAGCCACATTAGTCAAGGAAGGTATTCAGTACAACGAAATTTCAATTCTATCAAACATCCTGGGACAACACGCCCAAATGACGGCTATAAAAATCAAATTACAACAGTTGGAAACTTATTTGGTCTCCACATACTGCTCAAGGAATAACATACCAAGACTAAAATGGAACAATTTTTTACAAATTGTCCTTGGGAACTTGGTAATATGTGGTGATTTGAACGCACTTCATATGAGTTGGGGATGCGCGTGTAATGACGCTCCTGGAAACAGACGATTAGAAACTTCGGAAGATCACAGTTACATCATGCTGAATGATAGATCATCAACGAAGGTATCAAGACCCGGATATAAACCTGTAGCTGTCAACGCAACAATATGTTCGAACGGATTAGTTGAAAAAATGTCATGGCGCTTAATCGAGATTCCATTAGAATCGGATCATTTCATTTACCAATAAACATTACTATGGATGGAATACTTCAGGGAACTCTTTTTTCCGGAATACCATATGGAACCTTAAAAAACGGACTGGGTGAAATATAGGGGAATAACCAAGTGAAATAAAAAGTGAATACACAACTCAAGATAATCCCGAAGATGTTATAAAATGTTTATAGCAATTATAAACAAAGCAGCAGACGAAGCTACATATACCTAAATTCATGAAGTACTTGGTGGAAAAAGAAGATAAAACAAAACCATGGTGGGACGACGAATGCAGTAACTTGATAACTCATAATAAAGAAACTTATGACATTTTCAAAAGGAATAAAACACTTTCTAATTACATCGATTCAAAAAGAGGTTACAGCTATAAATATGTAGAATGATCTTTCGAAAGAAACGGAAAGAAAAACGCTGCAAATCCCTGCACAACGGTTTATTATTTTGTACAGAATACCCTTCTGTTACAGATCACTGCTCTCTGTATAGTAACCCGTCTATATAATAAAATGTACTATTCTACACATATTATGTAGAGCGCAGATCCTCCGTAGGTTAGTACCTAACCCCGTACTCGTTACTAGGTACTAATTAGGTAATCACGAGTTACCTAAGTGTTGCTAAAATAATTCTGTCGATGACAAACAGTTACTAAAATGGCAAAAAGAAACGCAAATAGTTAAGTTCTGAAGGGAAATAGTTGATGAGGAGTGAAAAAAGTTGCAAAAGTACCTACCAACAAACTCCAGCCCCTTCTACGTAGATGGTATAATGAACCGTTGTGTAATAATTTACCTTTGTGTAATCATTTACCATTGTGTAATAATTTACCCATCAATAATACTTCCACGTTTGTTCAAGTTTCACTACCTACCTATCAACAAACTCCAGAGGAGCCATCATTTTGGTTTATTATTTTCAAAATGAACCATTGGAATCGAGCATGAAAAAAAAAATTCTAACCCCCCCTCAACATTTGATGATTTACGTTTCAAGGTATGTAGAATCCAAAACTGCAATAAAAAAATTTCTGTCTGTCCGCCGTACGCCGTACTGGCCACTTTTCTTAGTTACCATGAAAGAAAATTGATGAAATTCAGGCTATAGGTTACGTTCGGGGTCTAGTTGGTCCTCGAAGCTCGGCGTTACTGTTAGTCATCTCTAAGGGGTTCAAAATAGGGGTTGAAATTTTCAGAACGCCGTAGCTCGAAAACTTTCGATGAAAGGGTATGGTTTTTTTCACGTTATTAAGCTTGTCTTGAGGTAAACAATTTTTTGAGACCACCCGGAGCATTGTACGTCCAGCCGTTCGTGTGCACCAAACAGCTTCGTCAACACGATCGTGAATCAAACGGTATAAATCCGGCCCAGCTAATCATCACTAGGGAGCACCTGATTATAATCAAGGATGGCTGTATGAAGTCGAGTTGGTTGTTCTGCGATATTATTTCATTTGATAAGTGATGGACTATGGGATTTAGTTGGTAGGTACTTGTGAAACTTGAACAAACGTTGAAGTATTATTGATGGGTAAATTATTACACAACGGTAAATTATTTCATAACGGTAAATTATTACACAATGGTTCATCTACCAAGAAGGGGCTGGATTTTGTTGATCGGTACTTTTGCAGCTTGAACAAATGTTGAAGTATTGTTGATGGATAAATTATTACACGACGGTAAATTATTACACAACGGTAAATTATTTCATAACGGTAAATTATTACACAATGGTTCATCTACCAAGAAGGGGCTGGATTTTGTTGATCGGTACTTTTGCAACTTGAACAAACGTTGAAGTATTATTGATGGGTAAATTATTACATAATGGTAAATTATTACACAAAGGTAAACTATTACACAACGGCAAAATATTACACAACGGCAAACTATAACGCAACGGTAAATTATTTCATAACGGTAAATTATTACACAACGGTTCATCTACCAAGAAGGGGCTGGATTTTGTTGATCGGTACTTTTGCAACTTGAACAAATGTTGAAGTATTGTTGATGGATAAATTATTACACGACGGTAAATTATTACACAACGGTAAATTATTACACAATGGTTCATCTACCAAGAAGGGGCTGGATTTTGTTGATCGGTACTTTTGCAACTTGAACAAATGTTGAAGTATTGTTGATGGGCAAATTATTACACGACGGTAAATTATTACACAACGGTAAATTATTTCATAACGGTAAATTATTACACAATGGTTCATCTACCAAGAAGGGGCTGGATTTTGTTGATCGGTACTTTTGCAACTTCAACAAATGTTGAAGTATTGTTGATTGATAAATTATTACACGACGGTAAATTATTACACAACGGTAAATTATTACACAATGGTTCATCTACCAAGAAGGGGCTGGATTTTGTTGATCGGTACTTTTGCAACTTGAACAAATGTTGAAGTATTGTTGATGGGCAAATTATTACACGACGGTAAATTATTACACAACGGTAAATTATTTCATAACGGTAAATTATTACACAATGGTTCATCTACCAAGAAGGGGCTGGATTTTGTTGATCGGTACTTTTGCAGCTTGAACAAATGTTGAAGTATTGTTGATGGATAAATTATTACACGACGGTAAATTATTACGCAACGGTAAATTATTTCATAACGGTAAATTATTACACAATGGTTAATCTACCAAGAAGGGGCTGGATTTTGTTGATCGGTACTTTTGCAACTTGAACAAACGTTGAAGTATTATTGATGGGTAAATTATTACATAATGGTAAATTATTACACAAAGGTAAACTATTACACAACGGCAAAATATTACACAACGGCAAACTATAACGCAACGGTAAATTATTTCATAACGGTAAATTATTACACAACGGCTCATCTACCAAGAAGGGGCTGGATTTTGTTGATCGGTACTTTTGCAACTTGAACAAATGTTGCAGTATTGTTGATGGATAAATTATTACACAATGGTAATTTATTACACAACGGCAAATTATTACACAACGGTAAATTATTACATAACGGTAAATTATTTCACAACGGTAAATTATTACACAACGGTTCATCAACCAAGAAGGGGCTTGATTTTGTTGATCGGTACTTCTGCAACTTGAACAACCGTTGAAGTATTATTGATGGGCAAGTTATTACACAACGGTTCATTATACTTGACCATGAGGGTAGGTATTGACCACAGAAAACAGTGATCTACGCTGAAGGGGCATCTATTTCACTCCACATCAACCATTTTCCTTCAGAACTTCATTATTTGCGTTTCTTTCTGCCGTTTTAATTACTGTTTGTCATCGGTGGCTGTATTATTTTAGCAACATTTAACTCGTGATTTAGATAGGCACCTAGTAACGAGTACGGGGTTCGGTACTAACCGAAGGTCTGCGATCTACATACTCGTACATAATATGTATATAATAGTACATATTATATTATTTAGACGGGTTATCTATACAGAGAGCTGTGATCTGTAACAGAAGGGTATTCTATACAAAATAATAAACCGTTGTGCAGGGATTTGCAGCGTTTTTCAAATGAAATAATATCACAGAACAATAACCAACTCGACTTCATACTCCGTGATTATATAATCAGGTGATCCCAAGCAATAATTTTATCTCGGGCGAATTCCCGATTGTTAGCGCCCCTAGTGATGATATTTGGGCTGAATGTATACAATTTCATTCACCCTGCTGTTGAAAATGCCTGTCGGTGCAAACTTCTAGGCATTGCTGTGAACGAACGGCTGGACGTACAGTGCTCCGGGTGGTCTTAAAAAACTCCCAAGTTCGAAGACTATTTAAAACCGTAAAAAAAATTCGGGAAAACGGCGTCCTGGAGACTTCAACCCCTATTTTTCACCCCTTAGGGATGACTGTCTTTAACGCCGAGCTTCGAGGACCAACTACACCCCAAATGGGACCTGTAAACCGAATTTCGTCAATTTTGGTTCATGGTAACTGAGAAAAGCGCTCAGTACGGCGGACGGGCAGAAATTTTTTTATTGCATTTTCGGATTCTACATCCGTTGAAACGGAAACAATCAAATTTTGAGGGGGAATGGCGGGGGTTAATTTTTTTTTTCATGCTCGATTCCAAAGGTTCATTGTTTAAAATAATAAACCAAAATGGAAGGAATACTGCAATTCGTTCACTGCACATACGCCTATAGACATGGGGTAAGATAAAAAGACTGATGAGAGGCTCCTCATTCTAGTAGATAGGAAGGTATAGCGGATGAATGCTTAGAGAAATTGACGGAACCATCTGCTCCTGAAAATACAGATATGAGCCAAATTGAAATTCAAGACGATCCTTTAAACAATCCATCTTCAATGGACGAAATGAGAGCAGTGATGAACAAAATTAGAGGAAATTCGGCCCTAGGGTACTATTTTATGCACTGCCAGATGGTATCCCAACTACCAGAAATAGGATACTACTGAATAGAATTTGAATGAATCATCACAAGATGGAATCGTGAACCAATTAAATAGTTTTTCCTCATTTAAAGCCGGAAAAAGACACAATCCAAAATCGTTTACAAAATCGTTTATCCAAAAAATTTACAGCAAAATCGTTTACAGCTCTCGACAGCTGTAACACAAAAGACTTTCGAAAGACTAATTAAAGCCCGTCGGGATTGGTGGCTAGAAAATGAAGGAAGATTGTATGATGGCCAAAATGATTTCGAAAAACCCGCAATACCATGGAAGTGTGAGCGAGTTGGTAACTGATGTTCAGGATACGTTCAGCGATGGCTACCTCTTTAAAGCATTTTTGGTCCTATAATCTGCGTATGACAAGATAAGCCATAAAATATTATTTGAGAAGATGAAAAGGATTGGTATACCTTCCAGAATTATTTTCAATTGTATGAACCTTCTCATGGACCGCCAAATATGTGTCAATTGTATGAACCTTCTCATGGACCGCCAAATATGTATGAAGTTCAGTGCTTACAAAATCGGACCAAGACGATCTTGCCAAGGTCTAGCCCAAGGAGGTGCTCTTCGCCAGCCTTGTACAATGATTGCTGCCTTTGAATTTTGCTGCCAATGATTGCAGCCTACTAGTGATTGCTCTGACAATATTTCCGCTGAAATAAAATTATTTGCAGGTGATGTAATTCTGTACTCGACAGTCAAAATTGAACACGAGCCGAAGGCTGCCTTCCTCGCACCATTAAACTGGTTCAATAATCGGTGTTTCCAAAATGGAATGAACATATATCGGCTGAGAAGAGTGAATTCGTACTATTTACAAGACCGAACAGCAACGACAGGATCTTCAGATTGATGACTGGATGTAACACGATTTTTGGGTGTACGCGTTGATAAGAAACTTCTGTGGAGAACTCATATTGACAGCATAAAAAGAAAAACGGAGTTATTGAAAAAATAGTCTATTTCCAATAATACACGAAAAAACACTGCTATACCGGTTTCGGTGATCAAACCATCGTCAGTAAAAACTCCCGAGTTATTGTATGTTACTGACGATGGTTTGATCACCGAAACCGGTATAACAGTGTTTTTTCGCGTTTTTTTTTTAAATGGGTTTTACGATTTCTTCGCGAGGATTTAGTTCGTATTGACAACACGGTGAGAAGATGTTAAGTAGCAATTAATTTGATGCGAGTGGTCTCCCATAGATCTTTTGGAATGGATTTGAAAACTGAAAAAACACTACCAACAATTGATCAGAAGTCGTATAGATTATGAAAGCATAGTATGCGGAGCTGCTGCACAAACCAGCTGGACAAAGTTGACAGACTTCAACGTAAAGTTCTTGGGTGCCCTACGATCCACATCGACGAATGCTCTCTTCGTGGAAGCAAGTCAACCTCCATTGAAATCAGGACGTGCACTGCTAGCAAGTTGTTTTGCCATCAGTCGTATGCAAGTAAACAATGGAACTGTTAGGGGAAAATTGCAACAAAACTTTCGAGGGGATTAACGGAGGATTACTGGTAGAAGAAAACAACGCCACTAATATGCGATCAATTCTCTGCATTAATAAATGCCACTCCTAATTACGAGTATGGACATCACCCTCATCAACCACGTTACCTCTACTCGTAACGCCGTATCGTCTAGGTAGGAATAAAGAAGTTGGTTTACCAGAATTTCCTTATAGTAATTGTGATGACTCGGGTTTTGAGGTCGATAGGCATTTTCGAAGAGAGAGAGCCGCTATGGGATCGTATCCGCCCGGTTTCCATCAGTACCTTCCTAGAACGGACCAACACAGGTTCAAACTTTCATCAACTTTATACGGATGGATCGAAGGACGTAACAGGTGTAGTGTGTGTGCGATCTATGACCCCGCTGCTCCATGTTCCATTACATACCACCTCCCACTATTCACAAGCAGCTAAACTGCAGAAATCTTTGGGATTCTTCAACACGCCAAAGATATCGAACACAACACAGCAGCATTTAGCGGTTATGCCAGCGCAATTGCAGCCAACCACTGGCCATGTAACGCTTAATAACCTAATAGTATTGGACATTGCAAACCTTCTCCATGAAATGCGCGTAGTAGTGGTGAGAATTGCCTGGATAATGAGCCATGTTGGTATTGCACACGACGGGACTGATGATAGAATGGCCACGGAAGCGATCCAGACGGGGCAGCTCGTAGAAAAAAACCCTTCAGGATGGACGACCACAGATACCAGCTGAATGAACGTCTGTGTGAAAGGCAACAGTATTACTCCTCATCTTTGGAATGCAAGGGAGCCAACTACGGGGCCATCCAACTTAGTATCCAAAAACATATCACCAATTCTGCCCACTAAACGAAAAGAACTGGTGAGGAGGGTAAGACGGAGAATTCACTCCTCGTCATTTACAAAGAATTGGACTGTGCGATTCGCCCTTCTGTGACTGCAGTGTGGACATAGTAGCACATGCCAACCATTTAGTTACGGAATGCTCTAATCGAAGAGAAGGGAGAGAATAATTAAGGTCAATAATCATTTCCAAGACGATTCAACAACCTACATCTCTTGCTACAAATCCAAGACTGTGAAATAATGAACGCCCTCAATCAAATAATAAACAAAAACAATATTGTAATACAAATTATTTAAGAACATAAAATGTTGAATCAAATTAGTTAAGTTTGTGTTGTATGGTGGTGTTAATCTATCAAGTTGTAGACAGCCAATTTAAAAAAAAGCCTGCCAATTCGTGTAGGCAATATAGCTTCCTCACTTGGATCACATGAACGTATAGAATAGTTGGGTAGGTTCGTTTTGATACGGGACCATCTGCGATCCAACCCGCGTGTACCCTCAAAATTTCAGCTCGCTACGACTATTTTTCGCGTAGTAAGAAGCGTTACAAGGAAACGGTCAACATTTCATGTTCGCGCATGCGCAAACGAAAGTTACAGTACGATTCCAATCAAATTCATTTGGAACTTGGAACTATCAAAGTATTATTCCTGATCGACCCTCCAAGTTTGAAATCATTTCAACTACATTTAAGGTAGTTATGGGCATATCAATTATTTCACTACTTTTTAAATAATTTTGGTATGAGACTATCTGTGACCCAACCCGCACCTACCATCCAAATTTCAGCCCATTTCGACTATTATTTCGGGTAGTTATGGTCGTTACAAGGAATTACCACAGACAGACAGACACGGAACCAAAAATGTTCCTGGATGTTTAAAACGCAAAATCTTAGTAGATATTTTCATTTTTTCATTTTGGCCTGGACACACCGACTGAAATTCTCTCTCAGCACTACGGCAACAACTCTTCCGTTGTCAGAATGCAGCGGTCTGCCGACTCTATTGCCCAGTTTATTGACATTAGTGAGGCTTCCCCCGCTCAAGTCAAGTCCTGGTTCAAAATGCGTTGATAAATTACCACTTTGCTCTTTTCTTTTGCTTGTTTGTTTGTTTGCTTGTTCATTTTGATTGTATTTTTTGTATTTTTTTTGTGTTGTTTGTCTATTTTATTTGTAGCAAGGTACGAATTTCTATTTTCTATTTGAAGTGTGCTGGAATTATTGCTTATGTAGAAAAGGGAAGAAAATTCCCGTGTAAATTAAATAAATAAATAAATAAATAAACACCTGGGGGCCTATTCAATACAATAGATAGTGGAAAGAGATTATCTATTTTGAAAGTCTCCCGCGAGAGATAGTCTCCCCTGAGTGACAATCTCTTCCAATGTCTCCCGGGTTCGTCTATTTTACTGAATAGCTCCAGACCTTGAGAATGAGATATGGATCCTAATACACGAAAATGCCATAGTATCCATGAAGTGCGAAATGTTTGTGCCCCCGGGAGTAATACCTATTCAGTGGGTACCTACCTACCTCAATCCGTACTTGGACGGTTTTACTCACGAATCGGATAAAAGTTTAAATGAAATTGAAAAGTCTCAATTATAAACAGAAAAAGTCGAATTAGGGGGCTTAATGCTTGTATTATATCTACACTTAATGAACGGCCACTCTTAGGAAGGTAGGTACCTACCTCAACCCGTACTTGGACGTTTTTACTCATGAATCAATAATTATGCATATATTTTTAATTAAAATTGATATGAAAAATTTAATCTTTATGAAATGAAAAACTTTATGAAATGAAAAAAATACACGATCAAAATTACCGATGTGGTTGCGGCTGAACGAGGATATTACAGGGAGCCTATTCACTAAGCCAAAGAGACATCTCTTTCAGGTCCAACTCTCTCTTTTGGCAAAATGGATTTTTATAGTATCCATGACAGGGTTATTCAGTAACTTTTAAAAGAGAGATTTGGCGGCCATCTTGGCATTCTCGATCTCTTTAAGAGAGACAGATAATTAGGTGTATTTCCTCGAAAGAGAGAGTCTATTTCTCGTTTGTTTCACAGTGTTCGTGTAATATCCTCGTTCATCCGCAACCACATCGGTAATTTTGATCGTGTATTTTTTTCATTTCTTAAAGTTTTTCATTTCATAAAGATTAAATTTTTCATTTCAATTTTAATTAAAAATATATACATAGGTGATTATTGAGTCATGAGTAAAAACGTCCAAGTACGGGTTGAGGTAGGTACCTACCTTCTTAAGAGTGGCCGTTCATTAGGTGTAGATATAATACAAGCATTAAGCCCCCTAATTCGACTTTTTCTGTTTATAACTTTTTTCAATTTCATTTAAACTTTTATCCGATTCGTGAGTAAAAACGTCCAAGTATGGATTAAGGTAGGTAGGTACCCATTGAATAGGTATTACTAAGAAATGCGTTCATTATTAAGGAATTGAACTCCCGGGGGCACAAACATCTCGCACTTCATGGATACTATGGCATTTTCGTGTATTAGGATCCATATCCCTTTCTCAAGGTCTCTGGAGCTATTCAGTAAAATAGACGAACCCGGGAGACATTGGAAGAGCCTGTCTCCCAGGGGAGACTATCTCTCGCGTGAGATTTTCAAAATAGATAATCTCTTTCCACTATCTATTTTAGTGAATAGGCCCCCAGGATCACTGTGAAACAAACGAGAAATATACTCTCTCTTTCGAGGAAAGACACCTAATTAGCTGTCTCTCTGAAAGAGATCGAGAATGCCAACCAAGATGGTCGCCAACTATCTCTTTTAATAGTTACTGAATAACCCTGTCATGGATACTATAAAAATCTCTTCTGCCAAAAGAGAGAGTCGGACCTGAAAGAGATGTCTCTTTGGCTTAGTGAATAGGCCCCCTGATGAAGTTTGTCAGACGAAATCTGGATCACAGCAACCCAATCGTCACCGAAGGCTTTCAACGAACGGAGGTACAGCGATTGGTACGGCCACGTCATATCATGGACACGGTCAACACAAGACAGGCAGTTGGCAGTGAAGAACAGTCAACTCAAGACAAATAATTCAAGTGACTACAGTCACATGGGTTTATTATTCTATTGGACATACCTACAGAAATTTTGGCTGTTCATTTGTTGTTTCTTTCATATAAAATAATTGAAATAGCTATTTCTGATGGTTTCCACCAATTTTTGACTCCAAAACACAATTAGGTACGCTCATTTTTTTTTCTCCAAATGTCATTGATCATTGGTAGTGTCATTTAATCGTCTTGACACACGTGCTGACACTTTTTCTAGTGTAATTATACAAATTGATGGTGATTTCAGACGATTTTCCAGGTTTTTGACTCATCAAAAAAATCAATTCTGGGAGATGAACATTTGGTAGAACCTCAATTTTTCACTATTTGGTCAAAATCGACTTCATATTCGGTCTTTTCGTCCCAAAAAACATGGAAAACGATACCTCAAACGCTCATGTTATTAAAACACAAAAAAAAACTATTTTTATACCCATTTTTCACGCATAACACCCTTGGGTATATTCCGATCGGGCTGCAAAGTTTCGGGACACAACTAGGGCCCAAATGGAGCATGTGTGCGAAAGATCGAATTTTTTAGACCGAAATGAAGCCGGTACACGTGATACGGCGGACGGACATTGCATTTTTGGAATCTACGCACCTTGAAACGGAAAAGAAACAATTTTGAGGGGGTGTTATAAAAAATTTTTGCTGAGCGAATACATAGGTGTATTATTCACAGAATAATAAACCAAAAAGGGGTTCAAATGACAGAAATATGTGTAACAAGTCGGAGTGAGGTAGAAGAAGTTAACCTTCCTATACATATAGGTTTTACTACAGAACGTTGTAGTATAATACTACAACAGATCTGTACACTACAGTTGTACTACAAAGTGGTGAACCAAGTTTAGTCATCTGAGGTCGCAGGTTGCAACTCTATTCTGACCCGAGGTCGGGAGACGACGTCGGTACAACCAGAAAATAATTCCCCAAATTAGTCGTGATTTGGTGGTGGAGAGGTCGCCAGGGGGCATATTCACTAAGCCAAACGTCCAAGTATGGATTGAGGTAGGTAGGTACCCATTGAATAGGTATTACTAAGAAATGCGTTCATTATTAAGGAATTGAACTCCCGGGGGCAGGAACATCTCTCACTTCATGGATACTATGGCATTTTCGTGTATTAGGATCCATATCTCTTTCTCAAGAATGCAATGTCCGTCCGCCGTACGCCGTCCGCCGTCCGCCGTATCACGTGTACAGGCTTCATTTTCGGTCTAAAAAAATCGTTCTTTCGCACACATGCTCCATTTGGGCCCTAGTTGTGTCCCGAAACTTTTCAGCCCGATCGGAATATACCCACGGGTGTTATGAGTGAAAATGTGTGTAAAAATAGGTACTTTTTGCGTTTTAGCAACATGTTGGTAAGATGAGCTTCTGAGATATCTTTTTCCATGTTTTTCGGGACGAGAAGACCGAATATGAAGTCGATTTTGACCAAAGAGTGGAAAATTCAGTTCTACCAAATGTTCATCTCCCAGAATTGATTTTTTTGATGAGTCAAAAACCTGGAAAATCGTCTGAAATCACCATCAATTTGTATAATTACACTAGAAAAAGTGTCAGCACGTGTGTCAAGACGATTAAATGACACTACCAATGATCAATGATATTTGGAGAAAAAAAAATGAGCGTACCTAATTGTGTTTTGGAGTCAAAAATTGGTGGAAACCATCAGAAATAGCTATTTCAATTATTTTATATGAAAGAAACAACAAATGAACAGCCAAAATTTCTGTAGGTATGTCCAGTAGAATAATAAACCCATGTGACTGTAGTCACTTGAATTATTTGTCTTGAGTTGACTGCTCTTCACTGCCAACTGCCTGTCTTGTGTTGACCGTGTCCATGATATGACGTGGCCGTACCAATCGCTGTACCTCCGTTCGTTGAAAGCCTTCGGTGACGATTGGGTTGCTGTGATCCAGATTTCGTCTGACAAACTTCATCAGGGGGCCTATTCACTAAGCCAAAGAGACATCTCTTTCAGGTCCGACTCTCTCTTTTGGCAGAAGAGATTTTTATAGTATCCATGACAGGGTTATTCAGTAACTTTTAAAAGAGATAGTTGGCGGCCATCGACTTTTTCTGTTTATAATTGAGACTTTTCAATTTCATTTAAACTTTTATCCGATTCGTGAGTAAAAACGTCCAAGTACGGATTGAGGTAGGTAGGTACCCACTGAATAGGTATTACTCCCGGGGGCACAAACATTTCGCACTTCATGGATACTATGGCATTTTCGTGTATTAGGATCCATATCTCATTCTCAAGGTCTGGAGCTATTCAGTAAAATAGACGAACCCGGGAGACATTGGAAGAGATTGTCACTCAGGGGAGACTATCTCTCGCGGGAGACTTTCAAAATAGATAATCTCTTTCCACTATCTATTGTATTGAATAGGCCCCCAGGTGTTTATTTATTTATTTATTTATTTAATTTACACGGGAATTTTCTTCCCTTTTCTACATAAGCAATAATTCCAGCACACTTCAAATAGAAAATAGAAATTCGTACCTTGCTACAAATAAAATAGACAAACAACACAAAAAAAATACAAAAAATACAATCAAAATGAACAAGCAAACAAACAAACAAGCAAAAGAAAAGAGCAAAGTGGTAATTTATCAACGCATTTTGAACCAGGACTTGACTTGAGCGGGGGAAGCCTCACTAATGTCAATAAACTGGGCAATAGAGTCGGCAGACCGCTGCATTCTGACAACGGAAGAGTTGTTGCCGTAGTGCTGAGAGAGAATTTCAGTCGGTGTGTCCAGGCCAAAATGAAAAAATGAAAATATCTACTAAGATTTTGCGTTTTAAACATCCAGGAACATTTTTGGTTCCGTGTCCTAAACGCCCTCGAATAGAACCTCCGCCAAATAACACATTTATATCACGTAATTCATTTGCACCCCTAGCTAACCTAAATATCGATCCTAATGCTATGGACGATGAAACAAATGCAACTGCTGCCATAGAAAAGGAAAAATGCCCCCCCCCCCCCCCCGTTATACATTTATAACATTGCTAATATTAATAAATTCCTATCAGAAATTAAAGCGATCGACAAAACTGGCAACTTCACGTATCGTACAACTGGCGAATCCGTCAAACTGAACATGAAAACGATCGATGGATACAGAACTGTCACAAATTACTTAGAAACCAAAGAAGCCGAATTCCACACTTATCAATTAAAGGATAATCGCAATTTCCGCGTTGTAATCAGAGGATTACACCACACGACTGACGCGTCTTCAATCATTAATGAACTTAAAAGCGAACATGGATTTGAACCAGTGCAAGCAATACCAGCACTACACCCGGTAACGAAGGCTCCTATGCCACTGTTTTTTGTCGACCTTAAACCAAACGTGAAAAACGCTGAAATTTATAACATCAACAGACTTGGCAATGCAGTCATAAAAATTGAACCCCCAAAACCGAAGAGATCGGCTATTCAGTGTACGAAATGCCAGGCTTTTGGGCATACTAAAAACTACTGCCATCGTTAACCTCAATGTGTCAAGTGCGATGGACAACACCCCACAGAATTGTGCACAAAACAAGCTACCACACCTCCAGTATGCATTAATTGCAAAGGAAATCACACGGCGAATTATAAAGGATGCCCACTCCACCTAAGCCTACAAAAAACCAGATATAACCATAAAAACATCCCTGTTCAGCACCCGATAGACAAACCGCAGTATAACCACTCTCCAGATCAATTTCCCGCGCTTGTACGACAATCAACTCCTCAAAATCAATGGACCCAGCCTCAATCCTACTCTCAAATTGCAGCATTCAGCAACAGGAAACCCGCTGACCA
>CATPAC010000216.1:0-41919 GCA_954871275.1 Leptopterna dolabrata
GTATCATGTTTGCCTCAGTTGTTGCAGCTGACTATTTCTAGGTCGAATTTAAAAAATCCGGAAGATATACCATCTAGAGGAAGGTATAAGCTTTCAGAATTTGAAATCAGAACATCAAATATGTCACTGATAAGGTCAGGGCAAGCGTTTAAAGTCAGCATACAGCCATTTTCCGTGTATCATGTTTGCCTCAGTTGTTGCAGCTGACTATTTCTAGGTCAAATTTCAAAAATCCGGAAGATATACCATCTAGAGAAAGGTATAAGCTTTCAGAATTTGAAATCAGAACATCAAACATGTCACTGATAAGGTCAGGGCAAGCGTTTAAAGTCAGCATACAGCCATTTTCCGTGTATCATGTTTGCCTCAGTTGTTGCAGCTGACTATTTCTAGGTCAAATTTCAAAAATCCGGAAGATATACCATCTAGAGAAAGGTATAAGCTTTCAGAATTTGAAATCAGAACATCAAACATGTCACTGATAACGTCAGGGCAAGCTTTTAAAGTCAGCATACAGCCATTTTCCGTGTATCATGTTTGCCTCAGTTGTTGCAGCTGACTATTTCTAGGTCAAATTTCAAAAATCCGGAAGATATACCATCTAGAGAAAGGTATAAGCTTTCAGAATTTGAAATCATAACATCAAACATGTCACTGATAAGGTTGGGGCAAACGTTTAAAGTTGGGCAAAATTTTAAAATTTTGGATCAAAATTTCGAAATTCTAAACGGTATACCTCCTAGCATTTTAGTAGCTAAATTCATTCCCGTGATCAAAATTCAAAAATTTTGACCTGACGAGCCGTGGCAAACGTTTAAACTTTTTGAATATGCAGCTAACTTCAGGGCATGAATATTACCATTTCAAGGTCAAATTTCAAAAATCCGGAAGATATACCATCTAGAGAAAGGTATAAGCTTTCAGAATTTGAAATCAGAACATCAAATATGTCACTGATAAGGTTGGGGCAAGCGTTTAAAGTCAGCATACGGCCATTTTCCGTGTATCATGTTTGCCTCAGTTGTTGCAGCTGACTATGTCTAGGTCAAATTTCAAAAATCCGGAAGATATACCATCTAGAGAAAGGTATAAGCTTTCAGAATTTGAAATCAGAACATCAAAAATATGTCACTGATAAGGTTGGGGCAAGCGTTTAAAGTCAGCATACGGCCATTTTCCGTGTATCATGTTTGCCTCAGTTGTTGCAGCTGACTATTTCTAGGTCAAATTTCAAAAATCCGGAAGATATACCATCTAGAGAAAGGTATAAGCTTTCAGAATTTGAAATCATAACATCAAACATGTCACTGATAAGGTTGGGGCAAGCGTTTAAAGTCAGCATACGGCCATTTTCCGTGTATCATGTTTGCCTCAGTTGTTGCAGCTGACTATTTCTAGGTCAAATTTCAAAAATCCGGAAGATATACCATCTAGAGAAAGGTATAAGCTTTCAGAATTTGAAATCATAACATCAAACATGTCACTGATAAGGTTGGGGCAAACGTTTAAAGTTGGGCAAAATTTTAAAATTTTGGATCAAAATTTCGAAATTCTAAACGGTATACCTCCTAGCATTTTAGTAGCTAAATTCATTCCCGTGATCAAAATTCAAAAATTTTGACCTGACGAGCCGTGGCAAACGTTTAAACTTTTTGAATATGCAGCTAACTTCAGGGCATGAATATTACCATTTCAAGGTCAAATTTCAAAAATCCGGAAGATATACCATCTAGAGAAAGGTATAAGCTTTCAGAATTTGAAATCATAACATCAAACATGTCACTGATAAGGTTGGGGCAAGCGTTTAAAGTCAGCATACGGCCATTTTCCGTGTATCATGTTTGCCTCAGTTGTTGCAGCTGACTATTTCTAGGTCAAATTTCAAAAATCCGGAAGATATACCATCTAGAGAAAGGTATAAGCTTTCAGAATTTGAAATCATAACATCAAACATGTCACTGATAAGGTTGGGGCAAACGTTTAAAGTTGGGCAAAATTTTAAAATTTTGGATCAAAATTTCGAAATTCTAAACGGTATACCTCCTAGCATTTTAGTAGCTAAATTCATTCCCGTGATCAAAATTCAAAAACTTTGACCTGACGAGCCGTGGCAAACGTTTAAACTTTTTGAATATGCAGCTAACTTCAGGGCATGAATATTACCATTTCAAGGTCAAATTTCAAAAATCCGGAAGATATACCATCTAGAGAAAGGTATAAGCTTTCAGAATTTGAAATCAGAACATCAAATATGTCACTGATAAGGTTGGGGCAAGCGTTTAAAGTCAGCATACGGCCATTTTCCGTGTATCATGTTTGCCTCAGTTGTTGCAGCTGACTATGTCTAGGTCAAATTTCAAAAATCCGGAAGATATACCATCTAGAGAAAGGTATAAGCTTTCAGAATTTGAAATCAGAACATCAAAAATATGTCACTGATAAGGTTGGGGCAAGCGTTTAAAGTCAGCATACGGCCATTTTCCGTGTATCATGTTTGCCTCAGTTGTTGCAGCTGACTATTTCTAGGTCAAATTTCAAAAATCCGGAAGATATACCATCTAGAGAAAGGTATAAGCTTTCAGAATTTGAAATCATAACATCAAACATGTCACTGATAAGGTTGGGGCAAGCGTTTAAAGTCAGCATACGGCCATTTTCCGTGTATCATGTTTGCCTCAGTTGTTGCAGCTGACTATTTCTAGGTCAAATTTCAAAAATCCGGAAGATATACCATCTAGAGAAAGGTATAAGCTTTCAGAATTTGAAATCATAACATCAAACATGTCACTGATAAGGTTGGGGCAAACGTTTAAAGTTGGGCAAAATTTTAAAATTTTGGATCAAAATTTCGAAATTCTAAACGGTATACCTCCTAGCATTTTAGTAGCTAAATTCATTCCCGTGATCAAAATTCAAAAATTTTGACCTGACGAGCCGTGGCAAACGTTTAAACTTTTTGAATATGCAGCTAACTTCAGGGCATGAATATTACCATTTCAAGGTCAAATTTCAAAAATCCGGAAGATATACCATCTAGAGAAAGGTATAAGCTTTCAGAATTTGAAATCATAACATCAAACATGTCACTGATAAGGTTGGGGCAAGCGTTTAAAGTCAGCATACGGCCATTTTCCGTGTATCATGTTTGCCTCAGTTGTTGCAGCTGACTATTTCTAGGTCAAATTTCAAAAATCCGGAAGATATACCATCTAGAGAAAGGTATAAGCTTTCAGAATTTGAAATCAGAACATCAAAAATATGTCACTGATAAGGTTGGGGCAAGCGTTTAAAGTCATCATACGGCCGTTTTCCGTGTATCATGTTTGCCTCAGTTGTTGCAGCTGACTATTTCTAGGTCGAATTTCGAAAATCCGGAAGATATACCATCTAGAGGAAGGTATAACCTTTCAGAATTTGAAATCAGAACATCAAATATGTCACTGATAAGGTCAGGGCAAGCGTTTAAAGTCAGCATACAGCCATTTTCCGTGTATCATGTTTGCCTCAGTTGTTGCAGCTGACTATTTCTAGGTCGAATTTCGAAAATCCGGAAGATATACCATCTAGAGGAAGGTATAAGCTTTCAGAATTTGAAATCAGAACATCAAATATGTCATTGATAAGGTCAGGGCAAACGTTTAAAGTTGGGCAAAATTTTAAAATTTTGGATCAAAATTTCGAAATTCTAAACGGTATACATCCTAGCATTTTAGTAGCTAAATTCATTCCCGTGATCAAAATTCAAAAATTTTGACCTGACGAGCCGTGGCAAACGTTTAAACTTTTTGAATATGCAGCTAACTTCAGGGCATGAATATTTACCTTTTCAAGGTCGAATTTCGAAAATCCGGAAGATATACCATCGAGAGGAGAATATATACTAACAGAATTTGAAATCAGAACATCAAATATGTCATCGATAAGGTCAGGGCAAACGTTTAAAGTTGGGCAAAATTTTAAAATTTTGGATCAAAATTTCGAAATTCTAAAAGGTATACCTCCTAGCATTTGAGTAGCTGAATTCATTCCCATGATCAAAATTCAAAAATTTTGACCTGACGAGCCGTGGCAAACGTTTAAAGTTTTCGATTTTGAATATGCAGCTAACTTCAGGGCAGTTCATTTTAAAGGTTTTTGCACGCTGAACACGATAGTGAAATCGGATTTTAGATATCTAAATCCGTTCTTAAATTAGAGCATTTAAAGTGCGCAAAAATTACCCAAAACTAGGATAATCTTTAAACTCTTACCCCCACCCCCTTAGAGTGGTCAGATTGAAAAATGTGAGAAGTATTAATTGAAGACGAGAGTTCGAAGCAAAAAAGGGGGAGGCAAACGATTAGTACAACTCCTTGAATTTACCCACAGCGATCAAATAAATAAGCACTTAGTACAATTACGTAATAAACAAACGGTAGAATCAGGATGGACAAAACGTACAAATTAAAATAAATACGAAGAGAATATACATAGAAAACCAAATTTTAGACCGAAGTTTAAATAACAGCGACAACAATGCTACTAACCTGAAACCTACCTGCTAACTAGAAAGTAAATAAATTGTTATACACTAGGTCATTTGGAGACCTAGGTAAAATTAGTTACGAGTAGTATACTCGTAAATATAACTCTGAGAAAGCCATCGTATAGTGACGAAAAGTTAGCCAGGCATAATACCATGCGCTTGATGATTCCATAAAAAATCTACTAAACAGAATACGGTCAACGAACTACATAATATGCTAAGGTAAGACCTTTTCTTGCAATATGCCGAAACAAAGTATAATAGTAATCAGAACAAACTCTTAACATCTAGAACTGTAAACATCCAATACATAGGATGTTGTGTCCGGAAAGACACTACTCCAGAATTCTGAGTAGTATGTATTGTTTGATTCATAGAGGAGGAGGAGAAGGTAGTATAATTAGTAATTCATCACGGCATTTTTCTGATAAATGTTGATCGTCGCACAGAAATAATTAGGGATGAAAGAGAATATACCGCGATGAAAAATGTTTTGTAGCTTGATTTCACGGTCTTTCCACGCCACTCGGGATGTCATATACGTTATTATGAGTATGCAGTTTAATCAACTTGAAGTAAATTGTGAAAAAAAGAGGCGACTCCTTGACATTCGACGAGTATATTTTCATGAGGTGTTATGAACAAACCCGTCACGTGAGATGGGTAAAAATAATGGTTGTTGTCCTCGGATGTATGCCATCACTTCCAACAGGTGGACTAAATAAGTACAATTACATTTTCATACCCTTCGATATTCTCTACAGCGAACGTCAGATTTGATTTCAGCTCCAAGGAGGTTTTATTTGAAGCAACAGCTGGAAAACTGGTTGAAAAACAGTACGGTCCTCCCAAATATGGACTGCTTAGTATTTTTTGAAATGTGATCAAGTAGTTAATTCCAAATGACTTTTCTATTTTCAGTGGCGGGGTAGAGTCGTTGACGGCGAATTAGTTATATTAGGCTGCGTTAAATCACATTGTCTCCGGCGGCGCAGAGCGATAATTCGTTATGTCCGTCTGCATCTGACGTCAACCCAACCGCACTATCGCCCTACTGATTCACCGGATCCCATTCCAAAGCGGAACAACTCTAAAACTCCATTTAAGCTTCCGACACAACGTCTGGCGCTCTACAGCAACCCCTCTCTCATTTGGAATCAACCATTTATTGAACAGAGACCAAAGTTAATGGGCCAGCGATGTCACTGCTCTGTTCCGAAGTGATCCACTAGAGAACTTGGGCGCCGTTCTGTAGATATTTTTCACGTTTTTAAATTGATCTTGAACTTGGGAATTTTTTGAGACCACCCCAAGCACTGTACGTCCAGCCGTTTGTTCACAGTGAGGCCTTGAAGCTTTGCTTCGTTAACACCAGTGTAAATGAACTGGTACATCACTCCAGCCCAAATATCTGTTATAGGTGCTACTGAACTGCGGTGATTAGTTGGTAGTTTTACCACTGGTGTCGTTTAGTTCGCTATAGTTTCACAGGCTACCTTACATGCAGCAATCCCCACCTAGGTACCTATAATACTCCCTGAGCGACTCCTCTCTCCCATCCCCCTCCCCCTCAATAGGAGCACGAGTGCATCTATTGACCAAAGAAAACAGAGATTTACGCAAAAGGTTCATCTATACAGGTAAATAATAATAATCCGTTGTGTAATAATTTGCAGCGCTTTCTGTTTAGGTTGCTGCTAAAACCAACATTCGGCATGTACCTATACATTTAGAGGTCATTTCGTTTAGGTATTTCGCACCTGACGACTAGTCAGTACAATATTGTTGAGATACCATTGGTCTGACGGCAATGAAGGTCATAGGGGACCGTCTAAGGGCCTACACGCACTATCCCTGGGACTTTCACTACAACTGGTCTAATAGTTCTGGTAATGCTTTGACATCCGACACCAACCCCCACCTACAACCCAAACCTCAGCGCATTACGACAATTTCTGCGGTAGGTAGTTACGGCTCTAGAAGAATTTCACTTTGGCATATGCGCAGACGAAATTTACAGTAATTTTTCAATGAATTTGATAAGGGACCATTTTTGCTTCAAACCACGCGCCTACTCTCCCAATTTCAACTCGCCCCGGCTATTTTTTCCGGTAGTTATGGGCGTTACAAGGAATTGGCAAACATTTCGTGTTTGCGCATGCGCATCCGAACGTTACAGTCCGAAACTGACGAAGTTAATCTGGGACCACCAGGGTACCATTCTGCATTTACTTTTCAACTTTCAGCTCTTTTCGACAATTTCTAGGGTAGTTATGAGCTTCACAAGTATTTCACGTTTGCGCATGCGCAGACGAAAGTTACAGCACTATTTTGATGACTTTGATGTGGGAACATCTGTGGCTGAACCCGCACCTACGCTCCGAATTTCAACTATTACGACCACTATTTCGTACGTTTTGTCCGCGACAAGGAATTGACACGGACAGGCAGACACACATAGTACACGGAATCAGATATGTTCCTTGATGTTTGAAACGTAAAATGCGAGTGGAAATTTTCATTTTGGAGGACATGCATTTTTTTCGACTCCGGCACGAATACAAAGCTTTCCTATCTTTGGTACTGAGGAAGCAAAATTGTGCTCGTACATTATGCTAGATGGAACTGCTTGAAGGTGTGTACGTTAAGGGTGTCTCAATGATATCCCCCTTTCCACCATTAGAAACATTTTCTGGTCACCAAAACTAAGCCCCATCAAAAGTGTTTTTCCTTTTCCCCCCACTTGAAAGCTTATCTCGCAATCCCGAGGATCGGAACGTTTTCAGAAATTTTCCACTCCATCTAAGGAGACACATCAGAAGAATTAATTAAGTTGGAACTGCGAGGGGACGTTGAAGGGTTGGGCGTTCAAACTGAGAGACCTCTGACAACATCGCGCTTATCACTCAGTCTCTCATAGCGGGCTGGAGGAGCGATCTGTCTCTAAGTTTCCGGCCCATTATACTCCTTTCGGCACTCCGGGCCTTTTTGGATCCAGAACAAATCTTCGGAAGCGCCTCCAGGCGTGGTGACGTTAGCTATGTCAAACAGTCGTAGAAGTTTCTTCAATCGCGTAGGATGCAATCCTTTCTGATGCAAACAGGAGGAATACAGTAAGTTTAGCTAGAAATTGGATTTATGCTAGTTGTTAGGGTTAGTTCTTGTGATTTTACCTTCCACACTAGGTATCGAAGGAAGGAAAGCCTTGTACTCATACAAGAGTAAAACAAAAAAAGTTTCAAAAATAAATATTTCCACTTTCATTTTGCGTTTCAGGCATCGAGGAACTAAATAGAGTCTTTTTTCCGCCGTACTTCATACTTTTCTTAGTTAGGTACCATGAACTAAAATTAATGAAGTTCGTGTAAATTAATGTAATTTGTAGTGTAAATCCAGCCGTTCTTTCACAGTGAGGCCCTGAATGTTGGCTTCGTTAACATGAGTGTGAATATATATATATATATATATATATAAGTAGTAAGTGGGGCACTTCAGGACACCCTGGTAAATCCTGGTAAATCCTGTCAAAAATGCTTTTGACTTAAATTCCTGATAAAACTTTTTAACACAAAACATCAGAACACATTTTTTAACACAAAACATCAGAACCAGTGACTTTTTCATTTAGTGACTTAAATCCCTGGTAAAACTTTTCTAACACAAAACATCAGAACACATTTTTTTATCACAAAACATCAGAACCAGTGACTTTTTTAAAAAATATTTTTTTTCATCAGAAACTCTAGTGAACTCTAAAAAAAATTTCAATCGTAAATAAAAATGTAAATTTAGGGGTCGATATTTTCGAAATTTAGCTCCCTCTGATGTTTTCACTAGAAAAATCTAAAAAGATGATATGGGAGACAGGATAAATAGTATCCATACAAGAATAGACAAAAGAAAAAAGTGGGTGGATAAAAAAAATGAGGGGTAAGTTAAAAGAATAACTTTTATAATAAAAACATGACAACAATTGAAATTTACAAAAAAGCAACCGAAAAAACCAACTACTTATCATTCAGAGATCTGGATAAGGGAGCTTATAATCTCTTAGCAAATTTTATACAAGATACGGAATATGGTGAAACTGTTGTTGTTACTATTAATACTGAAAATGGTGAATTAAATTTATTTTTACCCAAGAAAATTTCTGGTCGACTTCTTGAACATGTTAGAAACGATCCAGAAAGTCACCCCAAAAACTTATTTATAATGGAATTGATAAAAAGACAAAGGCTTTTCTGATTGACTTTGAGTAAATATTATAATTTCTTTTCATATCGTTTATATAAAGAAAATCTTTATATAAATAAACCTTTCCCTCCAATCACCACAAATTCATAAAAAATCATTTTTATATCCTGAAAAATGCCATAAAAAAAGAAAAAATCATGATTTTTTCTATCCTAAAAAATGCCGTGAAAAAAGAAAAAATCATGTTTTCATGGTATCTTTCAGAAAGAGAATTGTAAAGTTGTTATTATTTTCCTTAATGAAAAAACTCTTAAGATTTCTAGAGCCTCATGCTATCTAGCTTGTTACGTGTGAACTAAAGGAAAAGATAAATAATGCGAGATTATCATTCAATGCACTATCTCAAAGGAGGTCAGCTAGTCCGCTCGCAGTTCCTATCTCAATATTCGCTTTTAGTTTCTCCTCAACTGTTCAACATGGTGCAACCTAACAACTATCTAAGACTTACTTACTGTGATGAAGCAGATTTTCAAGAATACATCAAAGACATTGAAAAGTATCATGAGGAGTGTTTAAACTTTGTGAAAATGATCAAAAACTGTGAAAGTGGAAGTGATTGTGAGAGATAAAATTGTTGTTCCTGTAAGAAAAAACTATGATTTACATAAACTGCTAAGCATACCTAATACTTCAACTAAAAAAAATATTAGAAATCCTGAACAAATGCATAATTTTTTAATGAAGCATTTATGTGGTTGTGTGACTGTTCTCCCAAGGACAAAGCTCACGCGTGAGCTTCAACCTTGAGTTCACCTTCACAGAACATTGAAATATTATTTCTAAGCTGTTTTTATTCTGGGCTCAGGCGTGAATGGATACTCAGTTTCATGTGGTTGTGTGACTGTTCTCCCAAGGACAAAGCTCACGCGTGAGCTTCAACCTTGAGTTCACCTTCACAGAACATTGAAATATTATTTCTAAGCTGTTTTTATTGAGATATTCCCAATAAAAATAATTATAAGATTTTGTATTATTTCCCCCTTTTCTTATCAAGGTACGTTTTTATAGGGATTTCCTATAAAAACTGACTTAAAACCTTTTTTTCTTACACATTTTTTATCTAGAATACTTTTAAACTCTGCTCTGAAGCTCCGATAATTCTGTGATTGATTCCAGTTTCATTTATAATGTAGATGAAAACTAGAACTATTAAAAATATTATAATTACGAATATCTTATTGATACACAATGAAAGGTTCAAACAGAACATATTTATTATAAAAAAATTTAAAATTTCGTGAGTTGTAATTCCTCGGGATAAAAAGTTCCTTGGATTCCCACTCCGCTTAAATCTTTTATTTTATAAGTAACTGGACTCGTTTCTAAAATCTCAGTTATTTCAAAAATCTCTTTCGTCCAATTTGCTTCGTATTTGTTTGCAAAAGTTTTCTTTGATTTCGTAATTCTTACACGATTTCCAATTTTAAATTTCTTTTTTACATTTTTCCCACTCTTTTTGAATAAATATCTCAGAATTTCATTTTCATTTCTCGCGTCAACTTGAGCAGGTGTCATTCCAATGGAACGATGAACGTCTTGTTTGTTGTACTCATTAACTAATTCCTGCAGAATATCGATCCAATTTTTATTTCCATTCACCTCGAAACGAATTTTCATTTTCTGATTCAAAGTTCTGTTGAACCTTTCGATGATTGCGGATTTTTCTAAACTTTCCGTGTGATACATTTTAATTTTATACTCGTCTAAAAGTTCTTTGAAAAGTCTATTTTCAAATTCTAAACCTTTGTCTGTGTGAAGGAGTTTAGGAGTAGAATGATTATGAGATTTTACATTTTCCAAAACGTCTTTGAAAGCTTTTGAAACTACTATTCCGTTTTTCTTTTTCAATGGAACTGACCAAACGTACTTTGAAAAAGTATCAATGATATTCAACATGTAACCGAATCCATTGTTTTCATTCTCGTATTGTTTCATTATAATCAAGTCCGCAGCCCAAAGATCATCTTTTCCATGAGTAACAATTTTCCTTTTCTGAAATTTCTTTCTAACGGGTTTATGTAATTCTTTCGCAAATTCTAACTTTTCGTTTTCAGACAAATTTATAACTTCAGTTTCAGGAATTACGTTAGTTTCCTCATTCGGATTTTTTATGAATTTACTTTTATTAGTTTTACATTTCAGACATTTAGCTGCAATTCTCCACCTTCCGTTTACAGTTTGCACGATTTCCGCGTTTATATTTTTTGTTCGTTTTTTACATTTATGACAATAAATTTCATCCTCCATGTTTTATTTAAGGCTACCGAAAGATTTTTTAATGGAGTGAACTCCATTAAAAATAAACCTTAGTATCTAATATTTAAGCTACTTCTTGTCTGATCATATTTTTAGTTGGATCGTAAATGAAATTTGTCCTACTTACAATGATGACGTAACAAGTAGTACCTTCTGTGCTACCTGATGCAGATGCTACAGTTTTATTGATCCGACAAATCAATGCTATAAATTGGATAATCCCTTTTGTAAAATTCTGGTTCGATGTACGGAATTGATGGCTTGGAACTCATTGATTTTTTGAAGTCTAAAAACGCGTTGTACGCTAGAGAATAATCATTTTCATCGAAATCCAAATCTTGATTTTCCTCTGGGTATCTTCTACCTCCTAATTCGATCCAATAATTTCTTACGTCTTTATGATTGAATTTAGAATTGTCCTTTTTCTGGTCGTTTGACGCATCAGTTTGAAAAACTACGAAGCACCATAACGGATTATGCACGTTTCTGTAAATATTCGTAATATCGAACATTAAGGTTTTTCCTGTAACGTTTTTATGTTCTATGCACTGCCAACTTTTGAATTGAAATTGGTACGGCACGCTTCTAAGTTCTGCGATCAAATTAACTTTAGATTCGTTTTTATATTCAATCACTGGAACTCTCAAAACAAAAGATTTTATCTCCACAACTCCATCACTAGGCATAATCGAGGATTTATCCTTATCCTTTAACCAAACGTGAATAATGTTATTATCGCTGTTTCGAATAAAAATTATTTCAAAACCTCCCTTGAATATTGGAACGGTTAAATCTTTGAAAAAACCCAAACCTAAATCACCGAGATAACCAACTGCACTGAAATGACCACCCCCTATTGCATTCGTATTAAAACCTGAATTCTTAACTTCCCCATTATAATTCTTAGGGCCTGCAAAAGTGACAAAACCCTGTACCAAGCCAGAAATGCCCGGATTCTCAATTTCATCTACTACAACATTGTGTTTTTTCACTTCTACGCTCGAAAACATTTGACCCACGAAATTATCTACCAACATGACTGAATCTGAACCTGAATATGCCTTGGTTGGATCTTTCGACTTTAAAACTCCCTTTACGTAATACTGAATGTTTTTAGACAGAAATTCGTCTTCTAGATCAATTTTGAAAGTTGTCCTTTTGTTTTCAGCATTCAAATTTAAAGTTGAAGTCGGATTTATTGTACGAAACTGCTTTCGCACAATATCGTCTTGATATTTATCAAAAATCTTTTTAGTTTGATACATACTTTATTATAGTAAAACATAATTTTTTTGATTTTTTATTTAGGTACTATGAAAAAATCTTTAAATACGGGTCACTTATTACCTTTAATGGGACCCGTCTAGTAGACGGGTCCCATGTATTTAATGATTAATTTTTTAATCTACGGGACCTGTATTGCCTTTAATGGGACCCGTCTAGTAGACGGGTCCCATGTATTTAAAGATTTTTTTATTTAGGTACTATGAAAAAATTTTTTATGAGATTTTCTCATAAAAAAACACAACTCACTGTAATAACTAAATTTAAACATTTTTTCTAATCGCGTTTATAATTTCCGCTTTTCCCAGTTCTTTTCCCTTTTCTAAAAGTTTCGCTTTTTCCGTATCATTATTTTTATAACCGTTCAAAATGTTGGTTTTCATCTCGTCGTAATTTTTAATTTCTTGTTCAATATTGTTGAATTCCTCATCCGAAATTTTACCATCTTTCAAAGCATTCGTGAATTTTTCCTCTATGGAATTTAATTTTGTTCTCGCCAAAAGTTCAATGTCTGAATGTTTATTAATTTTGTTTCCTACATAACTGCCCGAAGTTCTCAGGATTGCCACAGGGAGAGTGATACAAACACCAATCATCCCCAGTTCGGTTAACATAGTGAAACACTCTATTCCGAAAAATGTTTTCGATAATTTGCAGTATTTTTTTCTCAAATTTCCCCTCATTTTCATTTCGTTTTCTAAAAATTCATATTGTTTCATAATGCGATTTATTCTATAATCGTTGGAATTAAATTCCGGAACTGGAATCTGAGGGTAAATGTTTTTGTAAAACGGAGTAAATTGTATGTAATTTTCAACTGCAGGAGCAGACGGTTTTTGGTTTTCATCAATGTTGTTCATCTTATTTATTATACAAATTATTTACTTTTCAGCAACAAGTAAGCTTTAATATCGTCGAATTGAATCTGTTCGTTATTTCCTGTGGTTGTTGACAATTTTATCATTTTTATTTCTTTCAGTCCTTTTCTTAGTGGAATGAAAACTACTTTCTTTGGTTTTTCCGTGTAAACAGTATTAGGTAACATTAGTTTCTCTATGAAAGAAACGTGTAATAATTCGTTTTCAACGTGCAAATGGGGATGTTCATCATGATTTGTAAAGCTATATTCCGTAATGTTACAATGCCATTCGACTATATTATCAGAAAAAACGAATTGTTTCGGATTATTCTCTGATAAGTAGTTGGTATTCTTTTTAAACAAATTATCGGAACCTAAACAATGTTTCAACTGAAATATATCGCAAAAATTCCCCTCATCCACAATCTTCATGTCCATGGGAAAGTATGCAGCAATTCTGTAAGAATCGTCTTTTAAATGCTCGAGATCGAATTTCAAACTATTCGGAGTAACTTGTTGTATTTCTTTCACTTGAGCTTCAGAATACTTTTTCATAGTGTCTTTTTTCGCTAACAAACTACTTTGAAAACTGGATAAAAAACTAATCAACTTGGCTTTGAATGAACTCACATTGAACGTTCCATCGATTTTATATTTTAGATCATAATTTCCATCATACTTTCCACCAGTAAAACTAAATCTGTAAGCGAACTCGAAGTTTTTTATCTCAAACGTTTTCCTAGTTGTAAACAACAAAGCTGACATACCCAACTGATACTCTTTATTCGGATCGAGTGGAATTGGACTCTCAAACCTTAGTGTATCTCCTGAAATTTTTATAAACATTATTTATTTATTATATAATAAATAATGAATCATGAATACGATATCGATCCTCATCCATTTGAATCAATCAAAGTTCATAATGGATTACTACCGCTTCCTCTTCGGTGTTTAATAGTTGGAACAAGCGGATGTGGAAAAACCACTCTATTGTACAACCTGATTACTAAACCATGGGGAATTCCGTTTGAAAATCTCTACATATTTTCCACAACTTTAGAACAAAAATTTTATAAAGGCTTGAGAAAAACTTACGAAAAAATAGAGGATAAAGTTGGAATGAAAATAGCGCATTTTTACGATAATTGCGACGAACTAATAAGTGTAAATGAATGTCAGCCAAACAGTCTTGTAGTTTTCGATGATTGCGTTAATGTTGAACAGCAACGAGTTATAAAAGATTATTACTCGGGAGGGCGTCATAGGAATATTTCTTGCATTTATCTAACTCAATCATACACTAAAGTTGATACACAGTTGATTAGGGAAAATCTGAATTTTCTGTGTATTTTCAAGCAACGTCCAGTTTACATGAGAGTGATTTACGATGAGTATGTCGGATCGGATTTTACTTTTGATCGATTCAAAGAAATATGCAACGAATGTTGGAACGATAAGTATGGATTTCTGACGATAAACCTCGAGAAACAATTAAAAAATGATCGATACATGAAAAAGTTCAAGAAAACGTTTCTTGAATAAACGATCAAAAACACCGTTAGACGATCAAAAACACCGTTAGACGATCGAAAACACCGTTAGACGATCAAAATAACCGTTAAATCACCGTTGAAACGTTTCTTGAATAAACGATCAAAAACATCGTTAGACGATCAAAATAACCGTTAAATCACCGTTGAAACGTTTTAAAAATATACGATAAAAAAAAAAAAATTTTTTTGTTTACTATAATAAATAACTATGTCTACTGTTAAACATTTAGAAAAAATTTTGTTGAAAAAATATAACGAACATAAAAAAAAGATTGAAACTGATGATTCAGAAACTCGTGATCAAACTGATGATCAAACTGATGATCAAACTGATGATTCAGAATTAGAACCAGAAAATCGAATTTTAATGAGAAAACCCAAAAAAGAAATGACTGTCAAGGAAGCGAACAAAATTCGAAAACTAGAACAAGAGTTAAGAAGTGCTTTCAGAGAAGCAAGAGTGGATATGCTGAATGATAAAGAAACCAAAGAAAGAATGTTTGCTCCCATCACGGAAAAATTAGTTGAAGTGAAAAATGCCGTGAAACAAGCTGACGAAGACTTCAAGAAGTTGGAAATTGTTCCTTACATGCAAGCTCCTATGACGAGTAGTTCTCCCGTCAAGAAAAGTAAACTGGTAACTTTCGGTCCTACTAATACTTTTGATATTAATCCAACGGAAGGAGCTTCTGCACTAGTTGATACTGCTGAAACTTATGATACGACGTCAGATGAGACCGTAGTAAACACAAGAAATAGTTTATCAAACATCGTGGATATGGTAGATCGGAATGAAACCCCATCGAATAGTGTTGGTCCGAAAGGAATTGGTCCGATCGCTAGACTTTACATCAGACAGGATGATAAACAATTTGGTATATGGGGAAAAGAGGACAAAATTTTCATTGGAGACCAACAAATTCAAGTAAACGGAGATACAATCGTTATTCAAAAAGAAACGTACAAAGGAACGCACGGATTATGGCGTTTGTTAACTGATCCTCTAGGACCTGATCCTGATAAATACACTCAAGAGGATTTGAAAGTTTACAAGAGAATTCTCATTCAAACGAATTCTCTATACCAAAAGAATGATCCAACTAATAATAAAGTAAAGTCTACTACAGGGAAAAAATGGAAAGATTTGATCGCACCTATTTGGAAAGAAATCAAAGCAAGTAAAGTTGGTTCGGGTTTGATAGAATATTCTGAAAATCCAGTGGAATTTAAATACATCGACAACCTCCAACAGCTGCAACAGCGTTTGTACTATTTGTACGCACAAGAACGAGCTGGTAATAACAATTTTCACAATGAAAAATTAGGAATTGTAAAGTTTATAACCGATCAGTTGGAAAAAAACATAGATAATCCCAAAGGAATAGAATATCTGTTGAAAGTTGTAAACAGTTTACCGAAAGGTATAATTAAAAATGGTTCCGGAGTTTTAAATACTTTGCTGAACAAACTTGATGGTTTCGTACCTGAAATGCATTTGCCGGGTGGATACAACTATTGTGGTCCATTTACAAAACTAGATAAACGATTGAAAAGAGGAGATCCAGGAATTAATAAATTGGACGAAGGCTGTAAGGAACATGATAAATTTTACAAGGATCACACAGACACGAAAGAAAGACATGTAGCGGATAAAGCACTGGAGGAAGTAGCAAAAGAAAGAATGTACGCGAGTGATGCAAGTTGGAAAGAAAAAACTGATGCAGCTAAAGTGGGAGCTTTAATGAAAAGTAAACAATTTTTCGGTATGAAAATTTTTTATTAAAAAAATTTACTATAATAAATAACTATGATTACGAAAAATATAGATTTAACCGAAAATCAATTAACCAAATTGCGAACCGCTTACAAAAAGCGTAGATCTGTTACAGTTCGTTTGGCAGCGAAACAAATTTCAGGAAATGGAAAACATAAAATCAGTCTGTGGGAAACTCAATCAAAAGCATTTGAAAAAGCGAGAGGAGAAAAGAAAGGAATTACGTTAACTTTGGATTATGAACAACTACATTTGAATCACACGGGTGGATTCCTACCACTGTTATTTGCAGGAATAGGAGCACTTGGAGCGTTATTAGGTGGGGGTGCTGCAGTAGCAAATTCAGTAATAGACTCGAAACATAAAGCTGCTCAAGAAGCGGAAATAAAACGTCATAATCTCGAGATGGAAAAACTAGCTCAAAATGCAAAAAGTTTAAGTATTGGGGCTGGTTTAAAAAAACGAAAAAAACGGAAAACTACCAACCTCTGAGTAATTTAGATTTAAATCGTTATGCGAAAAATTTTAAATAAAACATTTCCGAGGTGTTTTCATGAAAGATGAACTTCCTAATCGGTCTAAACCCGTTGAATGCGGAATTATTAATTTGGAAAATTCTAATCAAAATGATAGTCACTGGACTTGTTATTTTAAAAAATCCGAAAAAGAAAAGTATTATTTCGATTCTTATGGAAACGCACCACCTCCTAAAGAGTTGGTAAAATACTTGGAAAATAAAAATATTTTTTACAATTCCGAACAAATTCAAAAGTATAACGATCCTCCGATTTGCGGTCATCTGTCTTTGATAGTGTTAAAAGAACTTTCAAACGGAAAAGATTATGAAACTGTTTTAAAAACATGCAGAGGGAAATTGAATTCTTAAACTTAGTATAATATTGTTGTTTTAATGGAAATTTTCCATTAAAACGTTTTTTATTAAAATGTATCAAACTGACGGGTAATCGAAATAAGAGGCCTATTTTAACTTGCCGTTAAAGTGGGGGGCGTCGATTCGACGCCCCCCCCTTTAGTAATTGGGTTTTAAAAATTATTTTTTAAATCTACTTGACTTGTATTTGCCTTAATGGGGGGCGTCGATTCGACGCCCCCCTTTTAATAGAAATGTATCAAACTGACGGGTAATCGAAATAAGAGGCCTATTTTAACTTGCCGTTAAAGTGGGGGGTATCAAATCGATGGGTCCCTGTATTGCCTTTAAAGAACATTACTCGAGAGGTTTATTTTAACCGAAATTCAGTTAAAATAATTAAGCCTGGTAAGATACACAACCACCAAACAGATCATCTTTAAGGATTCAACGCGTATATGAAAATCTAAAAAAATGAGGGGTTAGTTAAAAGAATAACTTTTATAATAAAAATGAATAAGGAACAGTTATTTAAAACGTTAAGAGAACTGGAAGATGGAAATTGTCTTTCCAAATATGAGTGGTGGGTTTTGTCTGACTCTGAAGAACTGACTGATTATTTCGTGAGGAAGTATCATAAGTTTTTAGATTTACAAATTGTGAAACGTAACTATTTTATGAGGAAAAATAAACTAACTGAAAACATTCTAACTTTCACTCCTTTCAAAAATTGTAGGGTTACATTTTTGGATGTAAAGGAGGAGGTAATCAAACGTTACTAAACTTCATGAATAGAACTTTTGTAAGAGGAGGTACATATTAGGTTTTTTATAAGGGATCCCCCTATAAAAAATTATAATTTAGCCCTAAAAGAATATGAGTGTTAATAAAAATTGAGGGGTTAGTTAAAATAATCTCTTTTCTAATAAAAATGTACGATACGAGAAAAATTTGTAAAAAGTGCGATGTTAGCACCACTTATAAAAATTGGGCTAGACATTTAAAGTCTAAGCGCCATGAGAAAAACGACCCTTATCATACTATAAAAGAAAAAGGACCAAAAGTAAAAGAATTGAAGGAATTGGCGAAACAGTACAGAATCAAAGGGGTGAGTAAATTGAAAAAGGATCAACTGATTTCTATCCTCGGGAAAGTCGAGAATTTATTTTTCAAAAAAGATGAGCTTGAAAAACTTAAAGTAAAACAACTCAAGGAACTATCACGAGAAAATCACATAAGAACGAGTCGTCGTAGTAAAAAATCCGAAATAATCAACGCTCTACTAGAGCCACAAAATAAAATCTTTAGAGAAAGTTTTATCAACGAATTAAATTTTGATGATACTTTGTTCACATCTCCGAGAGAAGCAAGAAAAAATGCCTTCAATATTGAACAGATCAAAAGTAGGTACATCAAGAAATTTGGAACAACGGAACTAGGTTATAAAATTCACTTGGAAAAAATCATGGAAGTAGAAAATGCTATTTTTGGAATGATAAAACTTGCAACGAAGAGTGGAAATTATAAACCCGGGGATAAAATCAACATCGTAGCCCAACATTCCAGCTTCATTCACGACATTTCTGTAAACTTGAACACTAAAGGGAGGGACGGAATTATTTCTAAAGATCACGCTAGGAAATTCATAGATCACATAAAGAACATTATTACATCTAACGAACAACTAGATGTATCTCAGATGACCTTTCACATACGAATTACCAACATTCCTCACGGGGCAAAAAGGACTAAAATTTTGAATTTGAAGGAAAGTAAACATACCAAGAAATGTATCAATCAGATAAATAACAGCGACAACTTGTGTTGTCCGAGAGCTATAATTACGGGGTTGACTTATCATACCAATACAATCCTGGGTAGACAGTTTACTAGAAACGAACTAGTTTATATTCGGAAGGGAAGGGCACTCCAAACGACACTTGCAAAAGAGCTGTGTGATAGTATGGAATATTACAATGAAGAAGGATTCACCCTAGACGATATAAAGCATGTTGAAGAGTTGTTAGATATTCAGATAAAAGTTATTTGTGCGGAAAATTTCAACGCAGTTATTTACGAGGGCGAGGATAAACCCACTAAAATTTACCTGTATAAATGTGAAAATCATTTCGACGTCATCAACTCTTTATCAGCATTCTTTGCATCATCCTACTATTGTAACAAATGCGATACACCATACAATAATAAAGGCTCGCATGAGTGCAAAAATAACAAAAAGAAAGTGTGTTTGTTGTGTAAACAAGCTCTGCATGATACACTGGAAAAATCCAAGATCTATTGTAAAGAATGTAACCGATACTGTTATAATGCGTTGTGCTTCAGCAATCATTTGGAAGTTTGTAAAGTAGCGTATAAATGTATTAGTTGCAACAAAATTTGTAAACGTTCAAATAAGCATGTATGTGGTTTTGGGGAATGTAAAAATTGTAAAGAGAAATTTGAACAGATCGAACAACACAAGTGTTTCATGCTTTCTAAGAAACAGAAAGGTGGATATTGTACTGAGCCTTGCGTTTGTAATAATCTATCCAGTACGAAACTCGAAAGATGTAATTTCACTGAAAAATACATTATCATTGATTACGAAGCAAATCAGGAAACAGGAACCCATGAAGCAAATCTTGTTATAGCTCACTACCTTGATGGTACTAAATTCAAAACTAACGAGGAATTTTGCGAGTGGTTGATTTCAAGTAAACACAAAGGGTACACCGTAATTGCTCATTATGCCAAAGGATACGATTCCCACTTCATTTTGAAATATTGCGTAGAAAATACGTTGAAACCTTACACAATTTACAGTGGAAGCAAATTAATGTTGTTGGATATTCACAGAATGATAAAAGTAATTGATAGCTCTAATTTTATTGCTCAACCACTTTCCAGTTTTCCTAAAACTTTTGGATTGAAGGAATTGAAAAAGGGTTACTTTCCTCATTACTTCAACACTAGAGAAAACCAAAATTACATTGGGCCAATACCTGATGTTGAATTCTATGGTGAAAAGACCATGAAAAAAGAAATGAGAAAAGATTTCCTGGAATGGCACGCGGAAAAAGTAAAGGAAAAATACGTTTTTGATTTTCAGAAGGAAATTCACGAATATTGTAATTCGGATGTAGATATTTTACGTAGAGGAGTTATAGAATTCAGAAAACAATTTTTAGAAATAGCAAATGTCGACCCCTTCCAATATATTACCATTGCTAGTGTTTGCATGGCTGTTTACCGGTCCTTATATTTACAGGAAAAAACTATAGCATGTATCAAAGAGGACAGAAAGGAAATGTTTAGCAAAGGATCTATCACTTGGTTGAATACTTTTAAAAATGTACAGCACGCTTTGAATGGAGGGGAAGTAACTGTTTGCGGTGCCAAAGTTGATGGTTTTGACCAAATTACTAACACGGTTTACCAATATCACGGGTGTTTTTGGCACGGCTGCCCTATATGTTTTCATGAAAATACCATCAATAATGTAAATAGAGAAACTATGGGAGACTTGTATGAAAAAACGAAAGAAAGGGCCAAACAAATCATTGATGACGGATACCATTTAGTAGAAATGTGGGAATGTAACTGGATTAAATCGAAAGAGGGTAAAAAGGCACTAAAATGTAGTAAAGGCATAGTGGAACCATTAAATCCTAGAGATGCGTTCTATGGCGGTAGAACGAATGCTAGTAAGCTAAAAGTTATGAATAAAAAACTGAAATATATAGACGTTTGTAGTTTGTATCCCACAGTTCAGTTTTTCGATTACTATCCAGTCGGACATCCAAACAAAATAATGAGTCCTGAAAAATACGATTCGAGTTGGTACGGCTTGATCAAATGCAAAGTATTACCACCAAGACTGTTGTACCACCCTGTACTTCCAATTAAAGATAAAAAATTGTTATTTATTCTTTGTCAGAAATGTTTCATCGAAAAATGTGACGATTGTAACCATAGTGAAGAAGAGAGAGCATTGATAGGAACTTGGACAACTGACGAAATAAATAAAGCCTTGGAAAAAGGATACAAGATCTTGGATATTTATGAAGTATGGAACTTTGAGAGAAAAAGTAACGATCTTTTCAAAGGATATGTGAAGGACTTTATGAAAATTAAATTAGAAACTAGCCCTTGGAAAGATGATTATGAAAGTGTCAATGATTATATAAAATCAGTTAAAGAGAGTCTTGGCATTGAATTGAATCCAGAGGAAATAAATCCAAATCCCGGAAAAAGAACAGTTGTTAAAACATGCCTCACCTCTTTGTGGGGTAAGTTCGGTCAAAGAATAAATATGTCTCAAACGGAATACGTAACGGATGTAAAAAGATGGTACGAGATTCTTTTAGACGATCGGTTGGAAATTAGTTCGTGTCTGTTTATTAATGAGAATATGGTTCAAGTATCTTACAAGTTCTTAAATCAATATGTAGAAGATAGTTTTTCAACTAACGTTTTTATAGCTGCATTTACGACATCCAATGCTAGACTTAGACTTTATGATATGTTAGATAGATTAGGAGAAAATGTAGTTTACTATGATACAGATAGCATAGTTTATATATATGACGGCTCCAATGAGATAGAAACAGGCTGCATGCTAGGTGAGTGGACAGATGAGCTAGGAAAAAACAATCATATTACAGAATGGGTTTCCACTGGCCCAAAGAGTTACGCATACCTAGTTAACAATGGAAAACAAGAGATGAAGGTAAAAGGTTTTACTTTGAACTATGAAAATTCCGAAGTTCTCAATAGAAACACCATGCTCGCGATTATGGAAAAAGATTTGGAAAAAATAGAATTGAGATACAATATGATAACTAGAAATATATTGAATAAGACTTTGATCAATAAAGTTGTGGAAAAGAAATTAAAATTTGAATACGATAAGAGAAATATAGTTTGTAACGCAAATGCTAGTGTAATTGATACCTTGCCTTGGGGTTATTAGAAAAATAGGTTTTAAGTTTGTTTTTATAAGGATTCCTTATAAAAACGATCGCTATTTAACATCACTTTATTAGAAGCTCACTTCGTTGTTTCTCAATTGAATTCCACAGACTGACTGAGGCGTATCATAGGAGTTGCAAGCGGATAACTCATTAACCCAAAGGGGCCCTTTGGGCCTCTTGGGCCCAAGGGGCCCCTTGGGTACCGTTGATTCAACGGTACCCCCTTTTTTTTGTCTTGGAAAACAACTTAGTATAATATTATTGTTTTAGTGGAAAATTTCCCTTAAAACGATTTTTTTCTTAAAATTATAGGTGTACCTCTAATAAACAAACTTGATGTCATGCATGTCTTTTCCATTTTTTGATTTGGTGAATCCATTGTACACTAAACGAACACCGTGCTTAACTAGAGCTTTGAGTTCGGATTTTTCAAAAGTGAGTGCATATCTTTCAGGTAAAAATACTCTGAATTCCCCCAAGTTGGCAGTTACACTCTCTGAATTTTCCTGGGAGTATTTCGTTTTAACGAACTCAAAACTTAGAACCTTGTACGGTTTTCCTTTTTCCAACTCAGAGAGTTTATTTGTGGAGCTTTCAAAATTAACCTTTTTTAATAACTGTTCCTTATTCATTTTTATTAGAAAAGAGATTCTTTTAACTAACCCCCCCCCCAAATGAAAAAGTCACTGGTTTTGATGTTTTGTGTTAGAAAAGTTTTACCAGGGATTTAAGTCACTAAATGAAAAAGTCACTGGTTCTGATGTTTTGTGTTAAAAAATGTGTTCTGATGTTTTGTGTTAAAAAGTTTTATCAGGAATTTAAGTCAAAAGCATTTTTGACAGGATTTACCAGGATTTACCAGGGTGTCCTGAAGTGCCCCACTTACTACTTATATATAAGTTATAGCGCCCGACCGACACTTACTGCTGACGCAGTCATGATAGACGATATAACCCCTGCGAGCAAGCTCGAACCTTCAGTTCTCGGCTCGCTGCTGTACGATCAACCCTGTGTTCCGTGTTCCCCGTAATTTTACCGCTACGAAGTCTTCCGTGTATTTTCCGAAATAAAGAACACTTGTAAATTCCCAGTTCGTGCTTTTTAAAAAGTCAACTCCCAAGGAACCTACTATAACTGACGCAGTCACTGGAGGACATTTGGAGACACAATTTCGACACTCAGAAATTATATTCGCGACCGACCATCGTCTCCGCGGAAATTTCGTCGAAGCCTTCAAGTGCCCGGGAGTTCGTCAACCGAACTGTGATAAGTGAAAGTGCATCGGAATTACAATCGGATAAAGTGCATCGGCTCTCCACTTCGCCGATCACGCAGACTTCAGGGAATATCGGATTACCATACCAGGTATACTATCTCAGCAGCTTGCCAAGAACTCCTAGGATTCTATAGGTAATCTTGACCCATATAGTTCCTAGTACTGACCAAGCCCGGTCATTTCACAAAATCTTCATTCCAGTCGTTGACTAGTGAAGTCAGACACGCCCGTCTGAAAAGACTTCGATCCAATCTGCCCTGATTACCGAAGCCAGGCATCCCCCGCCTGTAAATTTAAGAAACCTCAAAATTAAATAATTAAATTCAATTATCAAACCCATGAGTGGTTATTAGCTTCCAAGAGAAGTCCTTCTAGAATTAAAACAAAACAAACAAATAAAATAAAATTAAAAAAAAAAAAAAAAAAAAAAAATCATCGGAAAGGACGCAGTCCGCTCGCTTCAGTCACACTTCGTAGAATCTTATCAACAACTCTCCAGTTACAACATCCGACGCCCTTTAAATCATCTCGAAGCAGATCCAACGAACCTCTCGATTGAAGAATCTCTGAACTTAACTGCATAACATATTTATCTTTTCAGCTTTTCATAATTGTTTCCTATTTTGTCACATTTTCTGTCATATTTTGTCACATTATCTGTCGCCACATTTTACAACCTACCTATAGTATTGTACAAGGCTGTCCAAAATTCCCAAAACTACGAAATCATCGTCTCGTTCGAGGTCCGATCCTTATATTGATTGGATTAGAACACTCCGTTGGTCCAGATTAGACAGCACCGAAATGGAAGGTTCATCGGAAACCCACCAAGGAACAAGCGCGGGAAACGAACAAAATTCCGTCGGAACCCCGATTACGAGTAGGCAAAATTTCAATCTCCCTTTAAGAAGCCAAAATTCTATGCCCTTTCCAACATTAAAGGAATCACATTTCGCATTGCTCCCAGACTTTAACGCCACCGATCCCCTTATCCTTACCAGATTTATAACGGTATGCGATAAACTTTTCAACCATTTCTTTGACCCCACAAACCAAAATACCCTACAAAACGATTTGTTATTCGAGGGCATCCTATCAAGAATCAAAGGCGATCCAGCGAAATGCGTTTTCGCTGCCGACCCTCACAACTGGGCGGAGTTACGCTCCGTCTTATTGGAGTCGTACGGAGATCGCAGGGACAAGTTCACTCTTACAGCAGAACTAGCCCGTCTCAGGCAGAAACAGAGTGAAAGTTGCTTTGAATTTTATTCTCGATTAGAGGCAATTTTAAACAGTACCATCGCCTCCTTGCAGAAGGAACAAAGTTCGCAAGAACTTGTCGACTTCGTGCAGGGCTTAGCCCTTCGAGTGTTTGTAACGGGACTGGATGATTCAGTAGGATCTCTGATCCGAGCAAGGAACCCAGCAACCCTAGCAGAATGCATGGCGATTTTGACAAACGAGTTTCAGTTTAGAACTAAACCCAAATTAGCCCCGCCACAAAAAACCGGCCCCGCCACTCCTCAATTCCGTCCCTCTGGCCCGAATAACAATTACCGACCTTCATCAACACCCTACAACCAGCCCTTCAGGCATTACCAAAATTTTCATAGACCACCAGTTCACCACTCTTTCAACCAAAGACCCGCTACGCCAGGTCAGCAACCCCCCAAAAGACAATCGCTTCCAAATCGACCATGGTCCCACCAACTCTCACGCTCTTCCAGTCAGGATCACTCAAAGAGCAACCTTCACAATGTAGAAATGCAGTGTGAAGACTCGGAAATTCGGCAACCCGAAACCCCTGAGTATTCGCCAAATTCAGGATATTTCGTTTATGACCCTTTCCTGCAAGCCCCGGTGTACTATGACCCCAACCTAATTCAAACATTTGAGAATTTATCAGTGGAGGACCAACCTCCAACTGAAGACGACCAGAACCACACACAGGACCATTTTTTAGGACAACCTCAGGACCCGTCAGAGGTCACCCAACAGTAATGTCAGCTCCCGCTCCAACCTTTTCGGCCCCCGCAACTGCTCCCAAATTAAATCCTATACCAATGTTAAAACCTGCCCCTAAATCAAAAGCTCCCATCGAAAAATTTGAACCAGAACACATCGAATTAAATCACATCGGCTACCAATTACCTTTCATAGTTTGCCCAAAAACTGGGATAAAATTCCTAATCGACACCGGATCAACTCGATCCTTCGTTCTCCCAAAAACAGCGCATAATTATTTCAAAAAGAAAATCCAACCGGCATCGGGTATAGTTAAGACAGCCCACGGCTCGTCCACAATAACGGAAATGACCCTGATGCCTTGTGGGGAAATTTTCAATGAAAAACATCTAAATCTCCCCTTCCGATTATTCAATTTCCATAGCCACTTCCAAGCACTATTGGGACTAGACAACTTACGGACACTAAATGCTTCCGTGGACCTGAAAAATAACTTACTGCGTACACCAAACGTCAACTTACCCCTCTACTTTGCGAACGGATGTCTGTGCCCCGAGGAAAATACTGTGTCATTCCTAATCGATGCCAGGACTATTCAGCAGGTACAGGTAGAGATTGGTAATGTCGAGAATGGCGAAGCTTTGATCGACTCTATCAATTTCCCTGGTTTGCAAATACCATCAGCCATAGTGAGGGTTAAGAACTCAAAAGCATTTGTACACGTCACGAATTCAGAGGAAAAACCTGTTAGGTTCCACTTGACTCACCCAATCCATGCAGAACCAATCCCTAAAGGACAGTTTAAAAATGAGGAACCCGAAAACAACCTTAACAACTATTGCGATACCTCCCCCTCCTGTAAGCAAAACCGTTGGATAGACTATTCGAAATTTAGACTAGACCACCTAAACCCCGAAGAGAACAAGGCTATTAGAAAATTGATTCATGACTATGCAGATCTTTTCCAAGAGAGTGAAGGTCCTTTGACTTTCACGAATGAGGTCAAACACCACATTCGTACAAAGGACGAAATTCCCATCTTTGTAAAACCGTACAGGTATCCCCACATTTATAAAGAAGAAGTGGCCAAACAAGTTGACAACCTACTTGCCCAGAAAATCATACGCCCTTCTAACTCTCCCTACAATGCGCCCCTTTGGATTGTACCAAAGAAAATGGACGCTTCAGGAAAAACCAAATATCGCATGGTCATCGATTTCCGAAAATTAAACGAAGCCACGATCTCAGATCGGTTTCCCCTACCTAACATATCCGAACTCCTCGACAAACTTGGCCGTTGCAATTACTTTTCGACCCTCGACCTCGCACAAGGTTTTCATCAAATTGAACTAGATGAAGACTCAATTCCCAAAACCGCTTTCTCCACTGACAACCAACATTACGAATACCTCAGAATGCCCTTTGGCTTGTGTAACGCCCCGGCTACATTCCAACGAATGATGAACAACTGTCTGAGGGGCTTGAATAATGAGATATGTCTGGTTTATCTCGACGATATCTTAATATTCTCGGCTAGTTTGCAAGAACACGTTGTTCGTCTGAGGAAAATTTTCGACCGTCTTCGACAAGCAAACCTGAAAATCCAGCCAGACAAGACGGAATTTCTGAAAAGGGAGTTAGCATATCTAGGTCACGTAGTAACCCCCGATGGAGTCAAACCAAACCCCGAGAAAATACGTGCGATCGAAAAATTCCCGATGCCTCGCACAAGAACCGAGATCAAAAGGTTCTTAGGGCTCATTGGCTACTACCGTAGGTTTATCAAGGGCTTTGCTGCTCTGACTAAACCCCTGACCTCCGCCTTGAAAAAGGATGGGAAAATAACATCCAAGTCCCCAGAATTCGAAAGAAGCTTCAAAACTTGTACCACGCTTCTTTGCAATGACCCAATATTAAAATACCCCGACTTTAACAAACAGTTCAGAGTGACTTGTGATGCAAGCGATTTTGCTACAGGCGCTGTCTTGAGCCAAGACTTTAACGGTTCTGATCTCCCAATTGCTTATACCAGCAAAACGCTCTCAGAGACAGAGAAAAAATATGCTACTAATGAAAAGGAACTTCTTGCAGTACTAAATGCCCTGAAGGCCTTCCGCCACTATCTATACGGGCAGAAGTTCCTGTTATTCACTGACCATAAACCATTGCAATGGTTATTTGCAATGAAGGACCCCAACTCCAAACTCTATCGATGGAGGTTGAAAATCAGTGATTTTAACTTCGAAATCCACTACCACCCTGGAAAGTCCAACTATGTAGCTGACGCTCTCTCTCGAATTGAGCTTAATCACCTGGAGTCAGATCCACCAGCCGCAAATCCCATGTCACCGATCAATATCGAGGAGTTGCTTGAGAGCATTCCAATGGAACTCCCCGAATTGCAACTGGACGCACTCCTCGCAGCCCCTAGTTCCCCCAGAACCGCAGAAAACGAAAATCGAGCCATTTCCGAAATACTGGCAACATTCTCGCGTTCTAGGCAAGCACTTGGAGGAAGCAATCAATCTCTAGATGTCCACGCCGACACTCAAGCTCCCTCTTTGACGGCCCCCGAACACACTACCACTAACATACCGCCCATGACCATCCCCGTAAGAGAAGGACCTGTTAACCAGGCCAAAAATCAGATAATATTCAAATTAGTGACCTCACTGCCACGGAAACCCTCAATAAAGCACCTTTTTAATTCCACCAAAACCCGAGTGACCGCAGAACTATCCCACTACCATCTGGACAAGGACATAGTCGAGTTCGTCAAGGAGTATGTCAGGCCCCAAGTTCGTTATGCGATCTACTTCCATGACGATCCAGACGATCGATTCTTCCAGAGATTTGCTGCCATAATGACTCGCACATTCAAGGAGTCAGAAATCCTCATGGCCAAATTTCCTAAATTATTGGAAGACATTGAGTCTGAAGAGGACGTCCAGGAACTCATAAAGTCCTATCATGTAGGTAAGACTAATCACCGAGGAATTCCTGAGACGTATGAACATCTTAAACGAAGCTATTTCTGGCCCAACCAGAAAGCGACCATTCAGAGCTTCATAAACCAATGCGACGTCTGCCTACGAACTAAGTACGACAGGCATCCCCTGAAAATCAAATATAACTTGACTCCCACGGCATCCCGGCCTTTCGAGACCCTGCACATTGACAAAATCACCATAGACCGAACAAAATTCTTGACCGTTTTCGACCCCTTTTCCAAATACGCCCAAATGTACATGGTACCGACTAATACTAGTCTCGACGTAGTTCGAGCCTTGCTCAAATATTTCTCGCACCATGGCATTCCCAAAAAACTCATTTCCGATAACGCGGCCGACCTAAACTCTTCCCTAGTCAAGGAATTATTAGCTAACCACAATATTGATGCTCACTTCATATCGAGCCAACACCCAGATTCGAATGGCCCTGTCGAACGATTCCACTCGACCGTAATTGAACATCTCCGGCTTCTGAACTGCCAAGAAGCATTCAAAAGAGACGATGTGGAAACCCGGGTACAGTATGCCTTGATCGCATACAACAATTCGATCCATTCTACAACGTCCCTGACCCCGTTCGAAATAATCCAAGGTCACATTTCAGACGAAAACCTCCTCAAGTTAAACTTGGACGAACGCCTCGCCAACGATTACCTCGTCAAACACCGCGAAAAAATGAAAGCGCTCTACCAAAACATTAAGGACAATGGCACACAACTCAAGGAAAGGGTAATGGAAAACAGAAATGCTACTCGGGAAGATCCTCCAGAAATCCCTGACACTGTTTATGTAAGGACCAAACAACTTCAAAGTAAGACCAAACCCCTGTATAACCCGGAACAGGTGAAGTCCGTGGACAAAACCAAGCATACGGCCGAAATAACACCCCGGCATGCTAACACCCAACCAAAGATCCACATGTCTAACATCAAACGGCCCAGAGTAGTACCACAAACCCCGATGTCTAGTTCTTCTAGTTACTCACCCTCCGAAGACAGTTTCCCTTCACCCGTTAACCTCCCCACGATTCCCCAAACGGCCACTTTCTATTCCTTTCCCCCACCGACTAACAGCCAAAAGCGGGATAGACTCTTACCGTCGCCACCCAACTCGAGACCGCCTCCTTCAGAGACGAGCTCGTCGAGCCCTGCCCCAAAACGTCATTGTAAAGACCTCTCCAGAATCCCAAGAATGGAGTCAACTCCCTCCCCAGTTCCTCTACCTTCTCCTGAGGGATCATTGCCCATACCACCAGACACCCCTCCATCCAGGTTCCCTCGCAAGGCGTTACCCATACCACCAGACACCCCTCCATCCAGGTTCCCTCGCAAAGCGTTACCTATACCACCAGACACCCCTCCATCTAGATTCCCTCGTAAAGCGTTACCCATACCACCAGACACCCCTCCAGCTAGGCTATCTCGTATAGACTCCCCTCAGCCCAGTACTTCTGGAATTCCTGTTCCTATAGCAAGGAAACCCTACCACTCCCCACCACCCAGCTCTGGTTCCGACTCTAGCTCATGATCCTTAATATTCCAGGACGTTACTGACTTGAACCACGTCCGGATTATGGACAGCCGCTCTGCCGTCACCGTTCTTCTATCACTCTCGACTATACTAGTTACCAAAGGATTAGAAATTGAAAACATTACCTCCAATTTAGGTTTATTGCCCATTCGATTAGGTTCCGCCCGAACGATCCACTATTACCACACTGTTACTCACTACTACCAGCTCGGAGGAGTTCTCAATCAAGTAAACCAAATTAAAGCCCATTTCCAGGACATTAACCAGATAATAGAAACTGACAGCGAAGTCCAAAAGATAGTTCGAACTCGAACTCAAGCCATTGAACATATTTATGCTAAAAATAATAGACGGAAGATTATTTGCTTCAACCTTACCCCGCCGTCAGAGGCGAGGACTGCTTAACGGTTTAGGCTCCGTAATCAAATTTATCACGGGAAATTTAGACGCCAACGACGAGGAAAAATTTAATCAGATCCTCCAACACCTACACACAAACCAAGAGATACTGTCCCAACAAATTAGTCATCACTACTCAATAAACGAAGGATTTGTAGAAGAATTGAACAGGACCATCTTAGATATCAACTACAATCACGATATTCTGGCCTTCGAAATAGAGCGATTAAAGGAAGCAAGTTCCCTTGCAACCCATGCAGGACAGGTAGAAAACGCACTCGAGCATAATCTACTGTTGCTACAAATAATTTCAGATCTGACCCAAGACATAGAAAATTCAGTCACTTTTTGTAAATTAGGCAAACTCCACCCTAGTATTATTAAACCAGAAACCCTACAGAGAATCCTAAGAAACTTAATACCATTTTATGGTGATAGGTTACCCCTCTTTGAAGGAGAAGCGCTCTGGGAAATCCAAAATCACATCAAGGTAACATGCTTCATAGGCTACGAGGAAATCGTCTATTTCCTGGATGTCCCCATCGTCCATCCTGCACATTACGACTTGATTCTCCTTCAATCCCTACCAACCTTCATCCCCAATTATTATGCAACTGTCCTACCCACTGCCAAGTATGCTCTAAAATCCAAAAACGAGATACGATTTCTCGACAAACCGTGCGAATACGGACGTGATTATTACTTATGCCCTAACAGCCTTCAGCTATCCGGTGAACATGACTGCGAGTCAGACATTCTCACTAAGGGTATCAACGGTCGCTGCGACTTAATTCAATTAGACCTACCGCAAAATCACGTGGAACTCTTGGAAGAAACAAACCGTTACGTCTTTCTATTCCCCTACGAAGATCAGATCAAAATTATCCTCCATGATAATATACAATTCAAGACCCTCCACGGAATTTTCCTTATCTCCCCGGGCAAGAGCACCATAGAATACAGGAATCAAACTTTAACGACTCCACCCTCCCACAGTAACCACACCCCCTCCATGGTCATGTTCCAAAAGCATAATTGGGATTTGAATAAGAAACCCACTGCCATAACGAAATTAAGACACCTAAAGCAATTATCACCCCCTTCGATCCCCATACCAAGTACGAAAGAACTCATAATAAGTCATATATCTCCCAGTGCTTGGACAATCCTATTGTACGTCAGTCTTATATCATTCTTTGCGTACACAGGATATCGTTTCCATAAACATAAAAGAAACGTTCCAAATTCACAAAATAACCCCTAAAATGAAACTCAAATTATCATGTTCATAAAATTATGTCAGTTTTACGTCTGTTTACCATCGTTATGTTGTCAATTCTGGTTATCATACGTTATTATGTTTATATTGTTCTATAATTACATTGATTGTACAATTATATTGTTGTATTGGTTGTATATGATTATCAATCGTATAATTATATTGTAATTTAATTAATTGATCGGATTAATCGTATACTTGTATTGTAATTAATTGTAAAACAAAATTTCTACCAAGCTATGTCCACTTCATTTTATGCTACTGTAAGGTTGTATAGTATGTCATGATTGTTCGTCGAAATTGAAAAATTGAAATTTCTTCTAAATTTCAATTTTTTCTATAAGGAGGGAAGAGTTATAGCGCCCGACCGACACTTACTGCTGACGCAGTCATGATAGACGATATAACCCCTGCGAGCAAGCTCGAACCTTCAGTTCTCGGCTCGCTGCTGTACGATCAACCCTGTGTTCCGTGTTCCCCGTAATTTTACCGCTACGAAGTCTTCCGTGTATTTTCCGAAATAAAGAACACTTGTAAATTCCCAGTTCGTGCTTTTTAAAAAGTCAACTCCCAAGGAACCTACTATAACTTATATATATATATATATATATATATATATATATATATATATATATATATATACTCGGCGCTCCGCGCCTCGCCAGGGGGCAAGCCCCCTGGACCCCCAATCTCTTATCTTCTATACTTTGTATAGAACGAGGAATTTGCAACGCAATTCGAGTCCGAAATGACTCCCCGAAGAAGACACCCCATAATCAATCGATTAATTAGCTTCAGGGGCCACTCAGCTGATTCGGGGCCTTGGCAATGTCAAGTTAAAGTCCTAAGGAGGCTAAATACCAAATTACAGCTTCATAGCGTGAATAGCAGAGAAATTAGCTTCAGGAGCCACTCAGCTGATTCGGGGCCTGGGCAATGTCAAGTTAAAGTCCTAAGGAGGCTAAATACCAAATTACAGCTTCATAGCGTGAATAGCAGAGAAATTAGCTTCAGGGGCCACTCAGCTGATTCGGGGCCTGGGCAATGTCAAGTTAAAGTCCTAAGGAGGCTAAATACCAAATTACAGCTTCATAGCGTGAATAGCATAGAGATTAGCTTCAGGGGCCACTCAGCTGATTCGGGGCCTGGGCAATGTCAAGTTAAAGTCCTAAGGAGGCTAAATACCAACTTACAGCTTCATAGCGTGAATAGCATAAAAATTAGCTTCAGGGGCCACTCAGCTGATTCGGGGCCTGGGCAATGTCAAGTTAAAGTCCTAAGGAGGCTAAATACCTCCTTAGGACTTTAATGTAATGAATGTAATGTAATGAATAGCATAGAAATTAGCTTCCCTAGCAACGGTATCGCGGGACAAAAAAGTGTGCCATGTGACAAAAAAACTAAGGTTCGTTCTTAGTGGGCGTTCTGACAGTTCTCGAACTCATAAGAACTGGGACGGAAAATCCCGGGGCGTTCCGGAACTTGAGGAACCGCGTTCTGCACTGCGAACGATTTCAGAACTGGAAGTGGAATAACCTGTGTGCGCATGCGTCACCTACGTTCTTGAGTTCCAGTTCTGACAGTTCCGAAAAAAATCGGGGAAAGTCAGAACCGTTCGGAACTGGATTCGCAAAACACTGCGAACGCAGAACTCGGCGTTCTCGGAGTTCCGGAACTGGGCGTTCTGGCACTGCGAACGACAAAACTCGACTGCGCTTGCCCAGAACCGTTCGGAACTGGCAGAACGCACACTGAGAACGAAGCTCTAGTTGGGGGTCGGGCTAAGAATTGCGTTGCAATTAATATATATATATATATATATACAGCCCAAATATCATTGCAAAGTAAGAGCTGATTATAATCACGCACGGCTGTATGAAATCGAGTTGGGTGTTCGGTGATATTATTTTATTTGAAGAATAATGTTTATTTTGGATTCTGTTGATAGGTATTTTTGTAACTTGAAAAAATAATTAATAATAATAATATATAATATAATAATAATAATAAAAAATGTTAATAATAATAATAGTAACTTATAATCAAATGAGTATTACTGTAGATAGAACTCTTGAATCTACTGCGTATTCATGGAACTGTAATTGCTTGGCCGGCTCCAGTACTCGATTTAGGGCTTTCGTGAGGGAAGCACGAGTCCAGGTATTTACCACAGAAAACCGCGATCTACGCAGAAGGGGCATCCATACTGAAAATAATAAACCGACGTATAATAATTGCCAGCGTTTCAAATTTTGTTAGCACAAAATAGCCGTTAGTTCGATACCACAACGTCTTCCGTCTCGAATTAGATTGCGGCTTCTCCCACATAGGTAGGTATAGGTGTAATTTGTTCCTCATACTCTAGGTCTGAATAAGTTAAAGCACTACCTACCTTTGGAGGTTCAGGTGAATCTTGCGGCAAAGCATGTCGAAATGCAGGAAGGCAGAGGCTCCTTCAAAGGACACAAACAGGAAAAGAGATTGGACTCGGGCCTTAGGGCTGCCTCCCTTTGCCCGAAGTCTCGCCTCTTCACAACATCCCCTAAAAACCTCCCTCTCACACTTCGCCGTTTCATCACAACTAAGGTCATCCCTGCCCAGTCTTCTCTAAGGTCAACAGAATGTCACATTCCCTATCGCCTGTTTTACGGCGCCTTATTGATTAATAATTTACTACCTCTTTATACCGACACCCGTACTTCGGGTCACTTTTATTTGCTGGGATAAACTGTATTCTGATAGGTTCCATTCACTGGAAAATGAACGTCTGAAAAAAACTATGTTCTAATGTGCTAATAAACCTGGAACGAAATTAAAAACGCTGCAAAGTCCTTGTCACATGGGTTTATTATTCTATTGGAGTTCTAGAGATTTTTGTTGGCTGTTAAATGTATTGTTTCTTTCGTGTGGAATGATTGAAATAGCTATTTCTGATGATTTCCACCAATTTTGGCCCCCAAAACATGAAATTGGTACTTTTTTTTTTTAAGATCATCTTTGATCATTGGTAGTGGCATTTAATGGTCTTGATTCACCTGTTTACTCTTTTTCCAATGTTATTGTACACATTGATGGTGATTTCAGACAGTTTTCCAGGTTTTTGACTCATAAAAAACCAATTTTGGGAGCTGAACCTTTGGTAAAACCTCAATTTCCGCGTCTTTGGTCAAAATCGACTTCATATTCGGTCTTCTCGTCCTCAAAAACATGGAAAAAGATACGTCAAAAGCTCATGTTACTAACATGTTGTTAAAACGCAAAAAGTACCTATTTTTATACACATTTTCACTCATAACACCCCTGGGTATATTCCGATCGGGCTGAAAAGTTTCGGGACACAACTAGGGCCCAAATGGAGCATGTGTGCGAAAGAACGACTTTTTTAGACCGAAAATGAAGCCTGTACACGTGATACGGCGTACGGCGTACGGCGGACGGCGGACGGACATTGCATTTTTGGAATCTACGCACCTTGAAACGGAAAAGAAAAAAATTTTGAGGGGGTGTTATAAACATTTTTTGCTGAGCGAATACATAGGTGTATTATTCACAGAATAATAAACCAAAAGGAATACAGTCGGAACTCGATACGAATCGCGATTTAACGAATTCCACGAGCCGAAGTCCTGGTCCCAAGGGTTTTTCCGTGGTATGACGACCCTTGGATGTACACAATAAATTAATTCGTAAATGTTAAATTTTAACGAACTATTTTCCATGAAGCTCGATCGCGATTTAAAAAAATTATAGGACCGCTATAATAAATAATAAGGAAATGTGAGACAATGTGGAGGGAGTTACTGTCCGGTCAGGATAGTTCTGGAATCTAAATCTCAAGTAAACAACCATGAAAGTTTTGTTTGCCCGACTTTTTATGAAGAATCACACTGCTCACTCAGTACTTATTCAGTTGCGTTCAACCACGCGTCATGGATCTAAAATATTGAGTCAAACCTATATTTAACGAATTTCTCGGGCACCGACCTTGATATGCATAAGAGAACTCGCAATTAACGAATTAATAGATTCAACTAACATTTGACTGTGTCTTCTAGAGCCACCTAAATCGAGGTACGAATGTGTAAAAATAATATTATACTAAGGACTACATGACATTACATCTAGGTTATTACTAGAAATTATTGTAACTTGAGTGCATCAATAATTATAGGCAAGTAGGGTCCAGAAGACGAAGACTTGACCACATCCAACAAATATTCACCCATACAAATGATGCCAGCACATCATAACCTAGGTACTTTTGATAGTCTTCGTTTATCGTGGGCTGATTTTAACCTCTGAATCGGATTCAGCACCATCGTAAAACCCTGCAACCCAATTCTCATCTCTGAAATCCGAGTAGTTTTTTGGTGGGGGCGGGGGAGTAAAAGGAAAAGCGCGTGACGTCATCTGGTTGGTACCTCCCTCTCACTCTGCACCCGCACGCAGGAACAAGAGGCAATTATATACCAAATGACGTCGCACATCACATATCACCTTATTGAAAGCTCTCCGTTAGATCTGCAATTTTAAAGAATTAAAAAAAAGCCGTCCATTCCCCCATGACGAAGACCTGATTTTCGAATTTCCATGAGTAAACAGAGAAATACTTTGAGCGATAACTTCATGCTAGATCAAATTCAATGCAGATCATAATATATTCCTAAGCTAATTTGGTCTTAACATTATCATTACTATCTACCTATCCGTTGGCTAGTTCACATTTGTCCTGAATCCTTTGCAGATAGATTGCAGGCAGTCGAGCAACATCTTACATTTACGATCAGGCCGTGAGGAATCAACACAGTACCAAGAAAGCTTGGTTCGAGGTTTCCTCACGGTGTTTCGGGCTCACAACGATCGTCTGCGAATCAGGTTTTTTTCTAACATTTACCAATTGCACTGGTCGGTCTCAACATTTACCGTAGCATCTTAAGTTTTACCGCTACAGAAGTAATTATTCACAATGGAATTTCATTCTGGTGCCTTTTGAATGAATTCTCCTGCATAAGGGTTGGCGTCTTCACAAGGAAAATCAATGTTTATAACAACGGAACAGACTTCCGGAGAAGGCGGAGGCGTTGATTGCACTTGAACTACTAATAAGGGGATGAACAGCTGGCGGTAGGCAGAGCGGTTAGGACAATGCAGTCTGCAAACTTGAGTTAACCCACAATATTGCAGGAGGAGCTAACTAGTGAGCTTGTCACCCCGATCAAACGTAACTATCTGGACGGTAAAGTAGAGTCGCCGCAACCTTATGCCAGATGGAGATGAGATTTCAAAGACCTTTACAAAACGCACTGACGACTGAGTGATAAGTTGGTGACAATAACTGGCTCTTCCTCAGTTGCGGTGGGAAAATAACTATCTTGCACCCTCAAGTCACATTTATCTCTTTCATGATTGGTCTCGAATGCGAATGAATTCAAAACGTTAAAAAAAAATACCGCTAAAGGTGTCAAACGAAAGTTGCACACGCCCATTGTTGGCAATTTCAAAAAAATGTTAAGTAGGTATATAATAGGTGAAGATGGTAAGATGAGATAGGAAAACTCTACGAAACGATCCTTCTACTTTGCGTGATAAATTGGTGATAGTGGGGCACATCCTCGGTCTTAAATACCATCCTTTCTCATTTAACCACATGCCTGCTGCTTTTGATTTGTTTCTAACACAAATTAGTTCAATAAGTTTTGATAAAATGGTATGTGGAAGGTTCCACACTCCCATTCCAGACCACTTCGGAGAAACTTTCAATTAATGATTTTTGTAACGAAGAATCTAGGAGAAAATTCACCCCAAAAGTAGCAGGAAAAGTGATTTTTATATGTTACGTCAGATAGAGATGGTGTTAACATCATCTCCATCCTTTATAAAGTGATTCGACGAGTTTCGTGATAAATTGGTGAGATAACGGCCTCTATCTCTGATACAACAGCAACTAACGATCATCCACCATCATTAAACCGATTTTAATTAGTCATGGACATTGCAACAGTTATCTTACTGATTCTATAAGTCTTATTGAAATAACTGGGTGTCTCAAAAAGTTTGCAAAGACATATATATTACCGATAACACCTTGAAAAGTTATCACAATAATTGAACTCCATATATTTAACCCCGGTGGGGTCTAGTTCGTTCGCGAAGCTCGGCGTTACTGTAAGTCATCTCGTAAGGGGTAAAAAATAGGGGTTGGAATTTGCAGAACGCCGTAGTTCGCAAGCTTTCTTTCATTAGAAGGGTATGATTTTTATAAGGTTTTTAAATTGATTCCGACCTTTAGGATTTTTTTTTTTACTACCCGGAGCATTGTACGTCCAGCCGTTCGTTTACGGTAGGGCATTGAAGATTGAACGAAAGCTTCGTGAACGTAAGAGTGAATAATAAGGTCGGTGACTCCAGCCCAGACATCAGTGCGAGGGACCACCTGATTATAATCACGCATGGCTTTATGAAATCGAGTCTGTTGATCGGTGATATTGAAGAATGATGGTTTATTTTGGATTTTGTTGATAGGTACCTCTACCTACAGACTGTTGCTTCCGAGTCGACCGAAGTCGGCGGAAGCTTTGTTTTCATATTTGAGAGGAAAAAATTCTTTTGACAAAATCACTGTTTCCACTAGCGTTCTTCGTTTTAGAGCTTTTTGAACAAATAGGTTCGGTTCCTGTCCGTTTGTGTCCGCAAATCCTTGCCATACGCAGGCGATTTTGGTGAATAACCGATTTTGCTGACATTTTCGGGGTTCATGCGGGCTGCTGGGCCCTAGGTGGTCCTATGAATAAATTACAGGACGATAGGATCCCTGGTATGGCCGCTTAGCATGCGCAAAGGCGAATCCGAGGCACTGAATTTTTCAAGAACTGATGGCCCTATTTTGCTCAAATTCGGTGGGGCATTTGGGAGTGGTTCTAGATGGTCCCCTATAAATTTCAAAACTCTCGGATCATTGTTATAACCACTGCCCAAGCGCAAAGGGAAAGCGATACAGGAAAATGATATATCATTGTGCAATCATTTGAAGAGTTCCCTATCAAAAAATTTTTTGAAACTGAATTGGGGTTCTCAATGCGTTCCAAGTAGGTATAGCTAACTAGAAAAATTGGATGACAAGGGAGACTAAAGAAAGGCATTGAATATGAAATCAATGTTTTGCCTCCGCAAAACCACGCGATTCGACGGCTTATTGGTTTAAGGTAAGCCAAACCTTGCGAATATTCTATTCCGAGTCAAATTGAGTCGAACTGGATTAGGCCGAAAACGATATGATAGCAGGGCACGTGACGAACGTGTAGAAAAAATTCGAAGAAATGAGATCATCGGTGATGGAAGAATGGTGCTGGGGGGGGGGGGGGGGGGGGTTGAGACGGCAGATGGTGAGAAACCTGGGGGCGATGTCTGGATCAGTTGGAAGGAAGCTCTGAGACCATGTATTATACATGGGATGTTCCCACCTTCCCGTTTGCTTCGGCTACAAACAGCTCTAAATAAAACAAGGGGCCCTTCTCCCATCCAGCCCAAACACTTGTTGATACATGGGGATACGCTGAGAGCTCGGATGTATTACGAGTGTACGTATGTTTTTATATCAACCGCAATTTCACGAGGAAAATAATTAACAGCGACTACCAACTAAATCACTCGCGAAGAAATCGTGGAAACCCATTTCAAAGAAAAAACGGAGTTATTGAAAAAATTAACTTCATTAACTTCACCTTGGAATTCGGAAGTAATCACCTACATTTTGCTTCCGAGTCTGCGAAGCAGCGGAAGCCTTGTGTTCACTTTCGTGAGCCAAAAAATTTTTGTCTTCAGAAATCAAAATTCCCACTTGCATTTTGCGTTTCAAAGCCTACTGAACAAATTTGGTTCCGTGTCTGTCGGTCTGTGAGTCTGTGAATCTGTGAGTCTGTGAGTCTGTCCGCATTTCCTTGTTACAGCCATAACTTCCACGATTTTGAATTGATTCAGCTCAAATGTTGAGGGATGGTGCGGATAAGGCCCCTTGAGGTCCCATACAAATTTCAACATGATTGATCCAGCGGTACGCCCTGCGCATGCGATAACGTTAAATTCAACAAACACGCATAACTTTCACAATTTTGATTCAATTTCGCTCAAATTTTCAAGGGTTGTTTGGACAAGGCCTAGTGAGTTCCAGTATGAATTTCAGCATGATCGGACCCTCGGTGCGCTCTGCGCATGCGCTGGCGTGAAATAGATTCAATTTCCTTGTTACAGCCGTAGTAACCAAAGATTTCACCCAATTTCAATGTAATTCTCAGGGATTAAGCGGGTAGGGCCCATTGAGGTCCCATATAAATTTCAACATGATAGAGCCAGCGGTTCGCCCTGCGCATGCGCTCTGTCTGTCTGTCTGTCCTTCTATGCACGGCCAAACGGCTCGACGGATATCGACCAAATTTGGCACGAATATCCAGTAGGCTCCCAAGTTGTGCAACGTCGCATTTTCAATTCCCTGACCATAGCGGAACTATGTCGACCATGGTCAACTCCTGAATGGCTTGACGGATATCGACCAAATTTGGCACGAATATCCAGTAGGCTCCCAAGTTGTGCAACGTCGCATTTTTAATTCCCTGACCATAGCGGAACTATGGTCGACCATGGTCAACTCCTGAATGGCTTGATGGATATCGACCAAATTTGGCACGAATATCCAGTAGGCTCCCAAGTTGTGCGACGTCGCATTTTTAATTCCCTGACCATAGCGGAACTATGGTCGACCATGGTCAACTTCGTTAATTGAAATGGTAACCCCTATTTTTTATCGCGTATTCGTAATCTACGTGAAATTCTATCTACGATCGACCCTTCGGACTACCCCGCTGTCGACCATAGCGCATCCATGGGCCCCTCCATGGTCGAATCCCGAATTGCTCAACGGATATCGACCAAATTTGGCACGAATATCCAGTAGGCTCCCAAGTTGTGCAACGTCGCATTTTTAATTCCCTGACCATAGCGGAACTATGGTCGACCATGGTCAACTCCTGAATGGCTTGACGGATATCGACCAAATTTGGCACGAGTATCCAGTAGGCTCCCAAGTTGTGCAACGTCGCTTTTTAATTCCCTGACCATAGCGGAACTATGGTCGACCATGGTCAACTTCGTTAATTGAAATGGTAACCCCTATTTTTTATCGCGTATTCGTAATCTACGTGAAATTCTATCTACGATCGACCCTTCGGACTACCCCCGCGGTCGACCTTAGCGCATCCATGGGCCCCTCCATGGTCGAACCCGAATTGCTCAACGGATATCGACCAAATTTGGCACGAATATCCAGTAGGCTCCCAAGTTGTGCAACGTCGCATTTTTAATTCCCTGACCATAGCGGAACTATGGTCGACCATGGTCAACTCCTGAATGGCTTGACGGATATCGACCAAATTTGGCACGAGTATCCAGTAGGCTCCCAAGTTGTGCAACGTCGCATTTTTAATTCCCTGACCATAGCGGAACTATGGTCGACCATGGTCAACTTCGTTAATTGAAATGGTAACCCCTATTTTTTATCGCGTATTCGTAATCTACGTGAAATTCTATCTACGATCGACCCTTCGGACTACCCCCGCGGTCGACCTTAGCGCATCCATGGGCCCCTCCATGGTCGAATCCCGAATTGCTCAACGGATATCGACCAAATTTGGCACCAATATCCGGTAGCCTCCCAAGTTGAACGTTGCCGCATTTTTAATTCCCTGACCATAGCGGAAATATGGTCGACCATGGTCAACTCCTGAATGGCTTGACGGATTTTGATAAAATTGGGCACAAATACCCGGTAGGGTATGGATTTTTCCGTCGTTTTGTTGGTTCCACGATACTGCGTACAGCGAATCTCGGATAGCGAGCGATGCGAGCGGTCAGGCTAGTTATGTATAATGGACGTAATGTATTATGGAAGTCATGTTATGTATAATATGTATATTTCATGTAATGTTATGTAATGTAATGTTATGTAATATGTATATTTAACGTTATGTAATGTTATGTAATGTAATGTAATGTTATGTTATTTTGCTTCCGAGTCTGTTCTATTTTATAATGGGTCACTCTGATTGTGACGAGGAA
>CATPAC010000217.1:0-17968 GCA_954871275.1 Leptopterna dolabrata
ACACAGTTTGGGTCCCCATTTGGAACACATTTGGGTCCTAGTTGTGCTCCAAAGCTCGGCAGCCCGATGGAATACACCCAGGGGTGTTGTGGGGAAAATATGGGTGTTAAAATAGGGGTTTTCGAGGTTTTAGTGAACATGAGCTTTTGAGGTATCGTTTTCCATGTTTTCTAGGCTGAGGAGACCAAATATGAAATTGAGTTTGACCACTTAGAAGGATTGAAGTTCTAACGAAGTTTTAACTCTCAAAATTCAATATTTATGGGTCAACAACCTGTGAAAAATGGCCGTAATCACAAGGAAACTCGTATAATAACACAGGAAGATAACATTAGCAGGTGAATCAAGACAATCCACTGACGATTTCACTTACGAAATAATTTTGTCAGAAATAGCAACCTAATATTCGAGTTTAAAACCGTCAAATTAGCTTTGTGGGTCTCTTCACTGAGGTCCCAATCGTGCAGCGGTTTTGTTTTTCTGTTCGATGAAAAGGGATTCGTTGAAACCGATAGCGATTGTAAAGGGCAAACACATACACACGACTGATAATGAAACAGAACCGAAACTGGCTTCGACTCGAGTGGCCAGAGGGTTGTTTGAACGGTAACAAAGCAGAGCGGTGTTGCTTTGCTACTCTTCGTATTCCCCTAAGGTCACTTTTGTTAATGTAAGTTAGGGTTTATCCAGAGTCGTAAAGTCGGTGATCCTACTATCTAGTAAAGGCTAGATAGTAGTTCAGTATTCATATAATTCCTGATCGGAAACTTAACGCTGATATGGAAATACACTAATAAGGAACCCTAAACAACCAACTTCCTTCGATAAAAATAATAACAGAAGACAGTTTATAAATATGGATAAATAACTGATAAAATAATATTAGGCAACAATGAAAGACTCAGCCTACGGTCAGGACAGCCCATTTGACCAAACGACTGTAAATTCCTGTCTCAAACAGTAATTACCTATTTTGTGGAATTTGATGGTGAATTATTCATCTCGACTCAGTCTCAGAGTTAGAGCCGCGGCTGATCTCAATCGGTACTCATATTTTTTTCCCCCTCAATTTATCGAATTGTTTTTCGTCGTATCTGAGGCATATAAACTCTGTTGTATATTATGCTAAAATGTGGTATATTCAGTGTGTGTAATCAGTATAACATTCTCTGAGCAGGCGACAAGTTTTTGCTTGAATGCTATTTGTCAAAGGTGTGCCCTTGTATCGCTCGTCTGAAACAACTGACATTATTATTTATTGCAGCGCAATAAATCCTGATAGGTTGGTTAATTTAGTTTTTTTCACTACTACACCGGGGTTGTCCTGTGCGTCGTTCACCCAAAAATCTCTTTGGTGTTTCCTGTTAGTCGCGGGAACTCCACAAATTTGGATGACACGGTGGAGGGAGAAAGATACGTCTCCTAAATTACAAATAGCGATAAAAGGCGTTCGTCAGAAAACTACGCTGGGTACAAGCCTGGTTTGAATGAAGAGTCGGCTTGCTGCTGCCTTTCCCTATGAATATGCATAGATAAGAAATAGAATGAGGGGACCGAGCCTCAAATTTGAATAGTCCCGTCGACGTACCCATTCGCCTACGAGCCGCGGTGAATGAACTCAACGTGCCCACCACACACTAAAGCAACAAATGTTGATCCCGTATTTTAGCAGTGGTAGAATTACTTCATTATACATATGACTTTGCAGGGTAGGTTCGTTCTGTTATTTCGGTTATTGTTATGACACAATAGCTAGGTAAACTGCTGACTTCTACAGTCTCCCCTCAGAACATATGCTCCTGGCTTCTAGAAAAAACAATGAAATTCCTTTAACACATCCGTCCTTTAACCGTTTTTTCGATAGACACCGTTTTGACCTAGAGAAGCAAGACACTCGAGGAAAGCTAGTCTGAGTAAGCAATAGCAAATGCAAAGAATATCTGCACGCTGTCCAATGGTTGTGCCCTACAATTAGGGTGACCAGACGACCCTTCTTTTGAAAGGCAGATATGCTTTTAAAAAAGATTATGCTGAGCAGGTGATAATAACTGCAGTATTCATAAGTTCTGGCTTTATTTAGATTTCTTAAAATTTTCATGTTTATAGACAGCAATTTCGCTTTTTTCCTAAGTCAAGTTGTACTATTTGCATCCTTTCACTCATCAAATCGAGGTCCTCGATTGTGATATCTTTTTTAATCTTCGAAAATACCTGCATAGCTATATATATGGTTTTGTGCAGTGAATTGTCTTTTCTTGATACCTTACAACCAGTGTCAGAAAAACTTGATGAGCTTGAACCTACATGTAGAATAAGAAACAGCTTTAGTGGTATTTACGGTTGTTCCCATCTAGGTAAACAGCTCCAGCAGTCCTTTTCATTTCGGAAAATATGGTCACTGTTACAGTTACAGTATGGTTACTGTTACTGTTGCTGGTACTGTACCTATAATGCATGCATTAAGTGGGTACCTAACTCAAACAATACGTTTGCCTGACAAATCTCATACCCAGCACCCTCTGGCTGTACTGAAAGAATCAGGTACTCCTACTGGTTCCTCATATGACGTAGCTCTGTCAGTCAGAACTAGACCAAGAATGTTTCCCTGATGGTTGTGCGAAGGGCAATGTCACAGGGCAAAAATATGACTGAAACCATGGAGTATGTATGATCAGTATAGTCATTTCCAGTCTTAGGTGAAGGTGAAGGTTGTGGAAGTAAACACCAGGGTCGCTCTGAAAGGTGGTGGGCCGGTGGGGAGTTCGTTGCCCTGTAACGGGCCTTCGCTGCTCTTGACACAATTCTTCCCACAACCCCTCTCACCCAAACCTCCGACCTCTGTTTAATCCAAAACCAAAGCTCCGATCCTCATCTTCGACTGGATCCAAGGATTCCTTCAAGTTGAGAACTTAAGACTATAAAAGGCTGTGTAATATAACATTCAAAACCAATGATTCCTATCAGAGATTCCGGGTACTGTTGTCGTATGCGGTCTACCTCGAATCTGTGGTCTACCCCGGGACAACGAGTGTTGTCGTATGCGGTCTACCGGTGGTATGATGGTCAAAACCTTTATGAGATACGAATTAATAATTTAAAAAAATTCAGAGCTTACCTTTGAACACTCAGCACAAACGTCCCTGCACAAATTGAACCAGTCAACGACCGTATGGGCACTTCTTCCCGTCCACTTGGCTGCGTCATTCACTCCGCATAAGTTGGACCAATACCACACTAATTCGACGATATCGCATAGGGACATCCCACTGTTACATCGCCACCTCCACCCGTCATGATATGTAAAAAAATTTATTCGATTTTCGAATGGAAGTGATGTGCTTGGCAGCCCTTTCTGGTGCATCGCAATGATTTTTACATGATTTGTTACACTCATTGTTGCAAAAAATAACACACACAAAACATTTATGAATCACAGATTTCATCACAGACGAGACGAATATCACGAACTTAGAAGAAATATCACGAACTTGAGAGAAGAAAGATATCACAGACACAGACGAGAACCGAACCGAACTAATCATTAACCACTCAGCCCTGACATTCGATTGAAACGTTCGATTCGAAGACGTACCGAATGTCAATAAACGTATAAATACACGTAGGTATATAAAATATGATAAACACAACAAATTCCAACTCTCATGGCCAACTCTCAAGACTCTCCTACTGTCTCTCAAGTGATCAAGAAACCAACCCCCCGCCTGATCCTTCGTGTAGGTACATCAGAAGCCTACGGTAGACCGCACATTTAAGGTAGACCGCATACGACAACAGTGGAAGGCCGGTAGACCGCATACGACAATGGTACCAGAGATTCCTTAACAGTAGGCACACTACTGACTCTGATACCACCAGCAGCTTTCGGAATGATACCTACTCATTTAAATTAATAAACGTCTGTCACTAAGGAAATGCATCTTAAAAACAACAACTACAAAAAATTTTCCAGCACCTACATAGTTTGGTACTTGAGTGCCAACTTGTGCATCCCCCCAAATCTCCCGCAACGAAATGTTGACTTTATTAGCTATATTGACTACATTATGAATACGAGTGGTTCGATTCCCCTTCAAAGTGCCCCCCCCCCCCCCCTTCTGCGTTAATTGAGTCAATAATGGGAGATTTTCCTCAATTTTTAAAATAAAATAAAAAGAAATTTCAGAACTCTTGGAAAAAGTTTGAAATCCGTTTTCAAAAATGAGCTTCAATTTTAAATGAGGGAGATTAAAAGTAAAAATGCGGCAAAAAATTGCGTATCAGTTATTGACATCTGATTGGCTGTTGGCCTAAGGAGGCGGAGCGAAGCCTCGGGGACGAAGGTTCTCAATGCTGCCAACAACCCAACATTAGAAATTGCAGTCCTTCGTGGCAACCTTCAAGAACCTTTGCCGTGGCCCTCGGGTTGTTTTTGAGAGGACGTGTTTTTTAAATGTATTTATCAATTTGCAGTTCCAACCACCCATCGCGGTTCTGTACAGCGCTATAAGCGGGCCGAGTTGAACTACTAGAAATGGCGTATCAGGTAAAAGGTAAATTGTCAAGTTGAACTACTCGAAAATTTACCTGATACGTCGTTTCTAGCGGGAACTCAGAAATTCGTATTTCACACTCGTTTTCTCCCTAGACTTTCCGACATAAACACCTCATTATGGGGTTAATAAGTAGGTATTAATTTCCGTTACTGAACATAATTTGGCAAAAAAGTAGAATTCGCAACCCACGAAAATTGCCCATTGTTGTTGAGTCAATGGTCCTTTGAAAGCTACTGAGATGCTGACGGTGTCAGAGCTCACAGAAGAGAACACCTGATAGGACTGATAAAATGAACACCTTTCAAACTCAAATCTTAGGTACAAGCAAGAGCTCACTTGAAAGGAGGTGAAACGCAGGGAAAGGTAAATGTACAAATAGGTTACCGAAAATGGACCTGTTCTTCCCAAATTTTGAGCTCTTAGATGATGAACTCACCAGTCACGTTGCACTGGCGTTTGAAAATGACTCAAGAACGAAATACAACAGTTTCTGAAAATTGGTTAGGCGAGTGTGTTCTTGAAATCATCAGAAACGTGATTTTGAGTAATGTCCAAGTATCGGCTTGCATTCTAGAATATCTGGAAGGTCTACTGTTGATTCAAGACCCGTCATTATCTGGTGTAAATAAGAAGGATTTATCTCCAAGTAGACGTGATGGCCTAGTTTGAGTATCACGAGGGAAACTTTTCGGTTTTCCTTCCAAAGATAACCAAGTCCGAAATGAAAACTTTTGTTTGAAGCTTCTGAAGAGCTGCTCTGATAACTTTGCCCGCCCTATCGGGTGCTATAAATTGAGAGCAGGAATGTTCCGAGATTTACAAGCTATCTCTTCCACCGCTGAGACTCTGGTTTTCTTTGGACTTTTCCAAATAACTGGGCTGTTCGTTGAACATCGATATATTACATATTGATGTTTGTGACACTGTTCAATTCACATCGCGATTTCTGGGAAGAATTTGTGGTTCATTCAGTCATATGCCCGTTTTTTCTTCCTCTCGTGGGTTTCGGAAGAAATTTTAATGATACGGAGGGAAGATCCCTACGAATTTTTGATTCACAGTTAAAATGTCCTTTCTTTCAAAATTCAAATAGTCTGGTAGTAGGTATTTCACATCAAATCGAACCATTGAAATCATAATCCACGAAAGTGAGTATGTACAAGGAAGCGGTCCTACATCATCCAACTGTGGCTTCTTGTGGGCAGCTACTGTGGCACCTTTCCATATCAGCTGGGCTCACGCTGGTAGTATAGGTCCTGCGAGTCAATCTGGATGCACCTGTATCAATATTGGGTTTGATCGCTCCATTTCATTATTCCAAGACTGATGTTGCTCCTCTGATAAGGCATCGCGGCTCCTCTTTTCAGGATTTTCTGTGTAATTCATGTAATCTTCTGATACTTGTCGCAAGTAAATCGTAAATTCGGCTTACATCTTACGGTGGTATTTTTCGGGGTGAAAGATTGTTTTTCTGAAGATCGGATCTCCCTTGCGGCCCCGAGCCTCCGAGGCCAGAAAGAAAGTCAGGTTCAGTGGGGCAGAGACGAGGCCTGGTCAACATCCTCAGAGTAGAACAGGTCCTCCCCTCCACGCCCTCAGCCTTCTTCCTCTGCCTTCCAATGCCCTCGTACCACTCAAAACACCTCTTAATACCCGTTGAATCTCATAACTGAGTAACGAACAGATTTAAAGTAACAATTACTCTCGACATCCGATTGTAGAAAAAGAGTTCGCAGGGATCACAGTAACATCCCACGCTCGATGGGAAACTTATGCACCCAAGTACAAAACTGCATTCCCTGCTCGATTGGGGGTACAGATACTCAGATCTGAGAATATCACGATTAATTTACATAGACTGTGAATGTTGGAGCGTTATCTCAACCACGCCTCATAAATAAGTCAAATGAATAAAACCACTAGGACTAAGACATTCGAGTAAGTTTTAATTAGAAGACTGGTTAGAGGAATCACACCTAATCCACTAAAATGACCACTAAGTCGTCCTGTAACAGCTATTTTGACTAATGTTGTTGATGCCTCAATGATGAACCATTTTCATCGATATTTTAATCGATACTTCGAACAACGTTCATTGTAGCGTTTCTGCGCAAAATAATTCTATCTTTAAGTAATCGAGTTTAATTAGCTTCAAATTTCAAAGAAAAACGGAGTTGTTGAAAAGTTGCCTATTTCCGCTAATACACGAAAAAACGCGAGAAATACGCTGTTATACCGTTTTCGGTGATCAAACCATCGTCAGTAAAATAAGTTGCTGTTTTATTACTGACGATGGTTTGATCACCGAAACCGGTATAACAGTGTACTTTTCGCGTTTTTTCGTGTGTTAGTGGAAATAAACAACTTTTCAATAACTCCGTTTTTCTTTGAAATGGGTTTCCACGATTTCTTCGCGAGTGATTTAGTTCGCAGCTTTAAATTTGACGGATTTGCATGGAAAAAAAAAAATCCAGGATACACAGATACCTAGCTCATGAATCTGGTCTCCGAAAATTAAGAGGATGAGACTTGAGGAGGAGTGAACAAATCATAGAACAAAATAACAAAAGAACAAAATAAATCAAATCATTATTAGTTTCCTAAAATTGATAACAATAGCCTTTATAATATTATTGCTGGGCTGCTATTCATACCACGTTGACCACTATGGAATCTTCGTCATCACCATCAGGGTAGCTTGGTTTTTTTTAATAATTCCTTTTTATTTAAAAAAAAAAAAATACATATTCAGTGTAAAACATGGAATATACCCTGCAACCATAAGGCCTGTGCGGTTGGGGGGAGTTGCTTATCCTATTTCTTATTCTATTATGTTATTCTATCTTAGTTAATATTATTAAGGATCTATGAGAGAAGTATCATCGCAAGGACAAAATTCTGGGAGGACACAAGAAACTATATACATTAGGTGTTTAAATGAAAATAATACGGACTTCTTTTATCAACAACTTAATTATATAGATATATCTTAGTTCACATAAATGCCAGTGAAGGCAGTTTTTGAATTTTCTAATCCGAGGGAAATAAGCCAGGATAAGGCAACGAGCGGATCAAGAATGGGATGCTATAATATATTTATGTGTCTTGATGTAATCCATAGACGGGTTTTCGGGGTGGGGGGGGGGGGGGGGGTGGGCTTGGGAAAAGAAGCGAAATTGGTAGGGAGAATTCCTCGAGAGGTTGAAAAATGCAGGATGTTTATGAAAAAAGGAGAGGGACATTTTGAGGTATAATCGTTGAACGGAGAATACCCGAGTACAATTACACAGATCAGTAGTAGGAAATCTTCGGGGCTTACGTGCAATTACCATCAGAATAGATTTCTGCATTATATTGAGGGGGTTCAGAACCGTTTTAGCAGCTCCTCCCCACGCAATGATTCCAAGTCCAACAACGCTCTGTACCAGTGCCTTGTAAACAATTATTAAGTTTCCTTTACTGAGGCATCCCCGAAGTTTATAAAATAAATGAATAAATTTTTGGAGTCTTTTAGTCAGCGATAGCACGTGGCAATCCCACCTGAGATCCTCATCGATTATTATTCCCAAGTACCTTGTGGATTGGACCCGTTCAATAACAGGACAGGTGCCGACGTGAGAAGCGTACATGTCATCTGACCCACATACATGCAATTTAATTTGGGTACTGAGAGATTTTTTAGACGGCGAGTTGGAAAAGACCAGGTACTTGGTTTTTTTTTTTTTTAGTTCAAACTTTCCTTTGTGTTCAAGGTTCCCTTATGAGTTCGGTATGGGATTTTCACGGTTCGTTATTCATTATATTTATGTTTGAGTACTTGATGTGTTTGCATTCCACCACTGATACGACAATACTGATACTGCATTGTTGATATGTACCCATTTTTCAACCTCATCTTGCGGTGTTGTGTGTTTGGTTGGTGCACATTTGGTCCTCCGAGTCGGACGATTGTGATCTCTTGCTGTTCAGTATCTGTCGCCCGTTTCTCCTGAAACTCACAAGACCCACTGACCACCAGTAGGCCCGGGGACACCGAAAATGACTTGACACCTGCCACCGTTGTCACCCGGGTCCTGGAAATTATTGTCCAGACAGGTCGATCGTCTGCAGGTGGGACGTCTTCCGCAGGTCAGATCTTAGGAGTGCAGAATCCACCAGTAAGTGCCAGCTGCCTCGCTTCCCTCAGGTCCATCTCCTATCCACCAATCAGCCTGTCAGCTCGGAAGATCGCTTCTTTCCATCTCCCTAACGGTCCCCTCTATTATATCTGTCCTTTACTTCTGTCATTTCCCCGATGAACAATGCAACAACGGACCCAAATTAGAATGATCTGTACTGCCACTGGTCCGTTTTAACAACAACGGTTCTGTCCCCGAAAATCTCATTATTTGGTACTTTGTACGATATCCAGTTATCTACTCACATATTACAGGGTTGTCATTTGAATGCTGCATTTAGTGACGTTCCGGTACCGCCTTTCATCCGATATTTCTGCGGAATACTGTCATACGTATAGCCACGAAATGACACAGGCCCACCCGAACTGTAAACCTTTACGAGGATTTTGAAGTGATTTCTCCAAGAATGAAGTATATTTACAGACTGGCTTTATTTGTGCATAAATCCCTCGGCTTGTTCAAGATAAGAAGTGAGACGTACCAGTTGAACACGCAATGTATTTTATTAATAGCACGTCCCAGCAATGACTTCTACACTAGGCAGTTGCTTTGGCCAGCACCCTCGGTTTGCGAAATCTACCATCAGCAATTAAAACAACTAGTTCTGTAGCCATATTCAAAAATTAACATTTCAACACTTGATGAATCAAACAAATGCAAAACCGATTATCCTTAAATTTAAATTTTGAATAATAGAAATGTACTTTCATAATGACCCTCCAAAAAATCCATCATCCCTAGATGGATTTCTAAATCCAAAATTCTGAACAACAGAAATGTACTGTCATAATGACCGATGGGACACGGGAGGGGGCTTCGCCGTCATTCCACGGCCGGGCTACTAGATTTAAGAAGTTGGTACAATAATGGATAAGAATTATAAACTGTAAATTTATTACCAAATGAATGCATACACAAGCTGAGCTGGGAGAGGGACGAGCCTGGACAGGTTGATCACTGACCTTAAGCTCAGGCAATAAACAGAGGAATATTGCATTCATACTTTTACCTGTGAATCTATCTGTATTATGCGAAATGTGTATATAAACGATGGATCATTTAAATTTAGTATCAATACTGCATCGACAGATTTTAGTAATATTATGATAATATAGAAAGAAAAGTATCGTTACCGGCAATATCGAAATATTGGAATATCGAATATTGGAAAATACTTGGTATCTGAAGAAATATTCGATATTGATCATTTCAGGAAGAAATTCCTTTAGTTGCAATACTGATCAATATCGAATATTTTTCGGGAAGAAATTCCTTTAGTTGCAATACTGATCAATATCGAATATTTTTTCAGATACCAAGTATTTTCATTATTCATCCTTCCATTTGGGTTCTCAAAATTGAAACACATTCTCAAGAATTCTCAAGCTATTGAAACACATCTCTACCCTAGATAGGAGTGAGGTGTGTACATCGGTACATCTCTTATCAATATTTAGTCTAAAATTTGGGGTAATGTCATTCGATCTGATACCACCGAATTTCTTTCGATATTCCGATATTATCGAATCCATGGCATCGATATAAAAAAATATTGTAAATATCGAAAGAAAGTATCGATAATAATAAATATCGAACGTATCGGAACATTGCAGTGATCCGTGTCTAGGGCTTGACGGTGTTCATCTCTGTTCTCTTCTTCAGTCAGTCACTTTAATTTCTGCTAAAGACAATTTTCCGTGTGGGGCCAAATTTGAGTCATTTTAGGCTCGAGCGGCACTTCACAGCGTTTATCTGTGTTCACCGTTTCAAGCCCCATTTTTCGGATATCCGAAATTGTTTTCGTGACATCCTGAATTAGCTGTATTGCTTCTAGCGTGTGAGTAGGTATATTTTGGGGTCCGGAGAGTGGAGCGCCGGTAACGGCGCCGCAAAATTCAAAAGTCAGCATCGACTTTTGTTGTGTGAAAGCTTAAGCAGCCGTGAGCTTAATTAGTTTTTGGAGCAGTGGCGCCTTCGCCAGCAGTGGTGCCGCAAAATGCGTAAAATATAATTAAAATAGTTCATTTTAATTGTGTGGCTTCTCTTCCCCACGCTCACTGTCACTGCAGTCTGAATATGCTGTGTTAGGTGTACCCAGTGCTAGGTCGGCACCGGAAATGTCGCTTCAAATTATAAATTGGACTATTCAGGACTTGGCTACAAGTTTGGCTGGAAGTTCGAACATTCGTAGGAGATTTGAAGGGGCCGCAGAGGCCCATGCAGGCTGGCCGTACACTTTGAAATTTGAGATCATTCATTTTGGGTGTTGCATAACTTTCTCAATGACGTGGACGATCTACCAATGTCAGGAGGTCGCCCGTGACGTCACGGGCGTCACTGCCGCCGTCATCGTCCTTATCGAGGTATCGAGGAGGCTTTGGAAAGTTCCAGAAGGTTCGTTCACCCTCGTCGTCGGGAAGGTTACATCACGATGAAGGTAGCCCGGCCGTGGAATGAGGGCGAAGCCCCCTCCCGTGTCCTATCGCCACAACGCAGGCCGTCGCCCTGACCCAATGAACTTGTGTCCCCTTTTTCTTACCACATTTCCTTTGTCGCTTCCTGCCCCCGTCCTCTCGTCTCGTGCTGCATCGTCCGGTGTTCGTGAATTCCTCCAAGACATCCGAATTGCGGATTCCCTTCGGACCTTGGGCATCCGAATTGCGGAACCGCCACCAGCCCAGTGAAGGGCACCGGGAATATTTCCACGGAAACTTTCCAGGGAACTTTGGGTACCTGCTAGTGTCAAAACAAAAGGACTTCAAAACAGGAAGATCGTCGACAGTCGTCAAAGCTCGTTCTCATTGAGTGGTTGCCCTCAAGTCGTTAAAAAAAGCGTTAAATTCGTTGTCTGGGTTGCCGTTCCTCAATGAGTTGCCGTTCCAATAAACTTCCAGCCCCTTTCTCCTTTATTTTATACCTCGCCTTCACGTGTCTCCATAGGCACCCAATAGTTTGGGTATGGGCTCCAGTACGAGGATCAATGAAATCCGGCTATTTTTAGAACATTCTGTTACTTCCCCGTCACACACAATTCCATCTCTCTCCTTGGTACACCTTTCTGGTACGTTTGGTAGCACTCCCTTCTCCTTCAAAAATGCTACGCAAGTCAAGTCATTTGCAATTATTTTTCGATACAGATCGCCGATCGTCATCATTTTGCCACAGAACTGCACTGGCCACGTTTCACGCTCGAACTGACTCATATTGCTATGTCCTGGAATTCGGCGATTAGATAAGTCGAACAGTCAGTCACAACAAACCGATTCCGAAATATATTTGATCGAACAGCGATAGAGATTACAAAGAACGGGAAAGCAGAGTAGGTAGCATACGACACGCTGCAGTGGCCCTCGCAGGTAGCGGTCTCTCGGTAGGTAACATACGACACTAGTACCGAACTTGGAAAATTCCTGGGAATATTTCCCAACATATAAATTCCCATAAAAAATCGGAAACATTCACAATTTCGCCATTTTCATTATTTTGGATTATTTTAACTATTAGATACCCACCTATGTAGCACAAAAACAAACTTTGAAGGCAATGTGTCACCCACTGAGCCTTATCAATAAGAAAAAACTTTGGAAGAAGTTCATGGAAGCCATTCGGATTATAAGATAACCTTCTTGAAGAAGGAAGTTCACATCCACCACGATTGTGTTCATCTAACTAGGGTTGGAATCTCAGTAGAAAAGTATTGATTTTCGATAGAGCGAGGAATCGTAAGGTAATGTGTCGAATCCCAAAATGGTAGTGACAAGGAACCCACTCCGTCATAATCGGGCTACGAATTTTGAATAATATTTTCACCATTTTTACAGTTTGGTTCATAAATATTTTGACAAGAAATTTGTTTCAGTCCTTTTATGCCCCGTTTCATCTGGTGGTCTATTGTTTATATTAACTAGTTTATATTTACACATATTTCAGGGACATGCTTGCTTCATGCAAGGCATATTTTTTCCATTAACAAGTAAAAACTGAACGATCTACGCAGTGTTCATTGATGTTGTCTCAAGTGGAAAGCAGAATGTGTGTATTCAAAACAAAAGGACAGGTTAAATAATATTTGAACAAGGATAAAACGGATTTCTCAACAACAACAAAAACGAAAATTCCCGTTTTGGAAATATTCCCTTTGAAAGTTCCCCAAAAATAAGTTCCCGGGAACTTACCCATCACTTTACCAGCCTCACAGAAACTTCCCTTCCCCCTCAAGTTGCTTATGCAACTATTTCCAGAATTAGGAAATAGTCGACTGCTTCATGATTGTGATCCAATTTTTCGTCAAAAATAACCTCCCGCTGTCCCACTTCATTCGCGAGAAAACTGATCACTACCCATTTTTCAAAATTACATTCATAATTTTTTTTCATAAATGCAAAAAATTAATTTTTTCGTTTTTTTTTCATCAGAAATTTCTTTTTCTCTTCAGAAATTTTATTTTTCTTCAGAAGAAAAATCTCATTTGGTGGATATGTTCATTTTGGTAAATGGACCTGCTCCTGTCATCTGCGCACGCCCAAATGTGTTTTCTTATTTGCAGCAGTCTGATCCGTGGATTACAGTGGACTCAAAATGTTGTCAAGTATCCACACCAGTCGCTATAGTATCCATAGCACCGGAGAAGTGAGCATTGCTATTGGTCTCTGAGGGCGATGGGACAAGTTTGCCGCGACAAAGGAAAACTGTTCTATGGAGGGGTAATCAGTGGGGGGGGGGGGTTCTCGGGGTTTTCAATCGGTGGATCGATCCCCTCCCCCGTTCCCCCCCCCCCCCACCACACCCCCACCAACGCCCTTCTACCGAGTTCATCGACCTTACCCCACTTTCGAACAAGCAATGTGCCGGGGGGGGGGGGCTTCTGCCTCACCCGCCTCCTTTTCCTGAATGTTGTCTTCTGTATCAGCGATCCCATACCATGACCTACCCCACGCATCCATTTCCATTCCCTTTATACAAATCTACCGGATATCCCACACAGAAGGCGTTTCGATAGCAACTTTTTTTAAATTTATTCATTTAATGGTTTCATTCAATCTACCAAAATCGATAGTAATTTTTTTTTAAATTCATTCAACCTACCAAAATCGATAGTTTTTTTTTTAAATTTTTATTCCTTCAACGGTTTCCCTCAACCTACCAAAATCTATAGTAATTTTTTTTGGTCCTTTAATAGTTTCTTTTAACCTACCAAAATCGATCGCAATTTTTTTAAATTTTTATTCCTTCAATCTACCAAAATCGATAGCTTAAAAAAAAAGTTATTCCTTCATTGCAATAGTGTTTCCTCCATTACACCAAAATCTATAGTAATTTTTATTTTTTATTTTTAGCGAATTTTCAAGGAAAATGAAGCTTTGCAGTTTCCATAATTTTCACTTTTTTGCACAGGTTTTTTCAGAACACGAATTTTTAATATTTTTTTAATAGGCAAATCCATTTCAGAATACCCTTAATTCATCCCTATATTTAAAAAAGTGTAGGTATATGTATGTGTATACATTTATATAATTGTATAGTTATAGTTACTTGAACTAAAATATTCCAAAAACCATCTTATTTTTAGACTCACTGGAAGACCCCATTATGAGGGTCGAGGAAAGTCCTGGTTTTTTTTTTTTTAAGAGGAAAGATACGTTACCTTTACTTGAAAATTAAATCATTATTCAAATAGGTATGACACGACAGTGAAATCCGTGTTAGCAAAGGTAGATGAAATCCGTAGATAAGTCGAGCCAAGTTCAAAGGGGCATACAGTGAATATTCAAATGATATGATTACCAAATATTTTGATACGGAAACAAATATTCTATAATATAAATGCATTTTATCCGTATATACCTACTGGCATATAATATATAAATAAATGTTCGTGATGTATGTATGTATGGAGATGGACGTATGTTCCATACGAACTCCCGAACCCGATTTTAACCAAATTTTTACATTAATATGCTAGTACCTACATGGAGACGAATGTTAAGGGTGTGACACCCATGTGAAGGGGTGGGGCCCATACAGCCATTGAAATTATGGTAAAATACAAAAACGGTAAAAAACTGTAGTTTTCTGGGGGGGGGGGGGGATGTAAAAGTAATCGAAACCGACTAATGTCCGGGGCTAATTATATCGTAAATTCTATAGGGGGCGTCACTCCACTGTGAGGACCGAATTTTGAAAGGGAAACCCAACCAGAAGAGGGGAATCACAGTAGGCAGGTACTGCGGAGGGGAATCACAGTACGGCGGAGGGGCGGTCCGTTGTGGAGGGGAAGTTTACCGTTCTAACCCACTTAGCTGCTAAAGGTTTCTTGCCGGAGTCAACGACCCCCCCCCCATAACAACAGTTCTTTTAATTATAAACTCAGTCGTACGGATACGCCAAAGGCGATTTTCCCTCATTAAAAATGCATTCATAAACATCCTTAATTGTGACTAATAAAAAACGCCTATTCGTTTTATTATTATTTTTCCCCTTTCGGATGAACTCGGAAATTATTATGAAAGCGGCACTTTCCCGATTGTTGGAATCCGAGATCGTCAGCAAAATGTATAATAACAGTTCGTCCACCCCACATCACAGGTACTTACACCACAAAAGCATCCAACAAAGTGTGCGACTGGGTGCTCACCTAATAATAGCTTTGTGCAATCAATTCCTATCATCTCCTACAGAATTTCAAACTTTTTCTAGCCAATTTCGTAGTTGTCTTTACGATCAATTTCTAACCCTTTTTGAATGGGCGGCGGTCTGATGGTGCACAGGTCTTTTGTTAATGAAGTGAGGGTGGAACAATGGTGAATTCTTCTGCTTTCTGAAAGGTTTTATTGGGAATTATTCAGGGTATTATTCGGTTTAGATAACCCTTATAATTTCAGTTCTTTTCAATACGACGTTTTAATATAGTTTCAACATGGAGAGTCGTATAAAATTTGGTGGACGAACCTGGTTCTTTTGTATAAAATTGTTGGAGTAATTATTATTACATAAAGTGAAACTGTGGTTTATTTATAATTAAAAAAGTACAACTCATTTTCGGTTTAGGTAATTCATAACTTAACACGTTCCCTGCGTCTCCAGAAAACCGAACTTCTCGTGGGCCTGAAAGGAATTTTGAGAACCCTTATTATATATTGACATATTTTTACAAAAGAACTACGTTCTTCTGACGAATTATTATACTAATCTCAGGGTTAAACAAACCGATATTATTGAATATTATTACAATGAACTATACGAATGTCGTATTATAGAAAAGATGGTAAATATAAACCGAATAATTCCCTGAAAAATTCCCAGGAACATCGTTCAAAAAGCAGAAAACCCCACCATCCATCCACCCTCACCTCTTTTTGAACTAATTTCACACTTCCTGAAACAAATTCACACTTTTACTGCTTCCATGCTTTAGCTGTCTTAAATTCCATGCTTTTTAAAACTGTCATACTTGCACTGATTCCATGCTTTAATTTCTTAAATTCCATGCTTTTTCAAACTGTCATGCTCTTTCCATGTAGGTGCCCAACCTATCTAATTTTGAAAAGTTTCTAACTGAATTATTTCGTGCCCAATTCATTATTCTATGAATTATTTTTTATTTATTCTATTAATTAATTTATTTATTTATTATTCGTTTATTATTGGTTAAAGAGTTACAGTATTGATTAAAACCGTATGAATTTTCGATCTAGAAATGCAAATCGAACTAAAAAGCATGAATTTGTTAGTACAAATTATGAGTTTCACTGGGAAAGTTTTGAACAATAATTGAAATCAAATCTAGTGCACAACATAATAACATATTACATTCCACAAAACAGACGACTGATTCGTGATATAAACGTAAACAGTGGTGGGAACTTTCATCAATTACCTGAAAAATTCAACAATTCAAAAAATCTGATGTATTCTGGAGTGAATAATTAGCTCCACCTACGGTAATCATCAGTACAGTCCTATTTACGGTCCGAACGCATTTTTAAACACCAAAGAGATTTAGATAAATATTTGTGACTTGTGAAATAATTATAATTTCGGTCGATAGTTTGGTGACTTGGGTTGGTACTAAAATTACTAAATGGTTACCAACCAATTTGCATTTAAAATGAATTTTTAAACACCGTAATATACAGCTTTGTAAGACGTGAACTTTGGAGAGATTTAGATAAATATTTGTGACTTGTGAAATAATTATAATTTCGGTCGACAGTTTGGTGACTTCAGTTGGTACTAAAATTACTAATTGGTTACCAACCAATTTGCATTTAAAATGCATTTTTAAACACCGTAATATACAGCTTTGTAAGACGTGAACTTTGGAGAGATTTAGATAAATATTTGTGACTTGTGAAATAATTATAATTTCGGTCGACAGTTTGGTGACTTCAGTTGGTACTAAAATTACTAATTGGTTACCAACCAATTTGCATTTTAAAATGCATTTTTAAACACCATAATATACAGCTTCGTAAGACGCAAACTTTGGAGAGATTTAGATAAATATTTGTTACGTGTGAAAGAATTGTAATTTCGGTCGATAGTTTGATGACTGATTGGAATTTGAATTAAATACAATTTTGGCACTAAAATTATTAATTGGAGCATAGTAAATGAATGTATCGATCGTGAGTGTTGTTCTGGGGGGGGGTGACGTCGTCACCGGAAAGTTACTGTACTGCCCCTCAGTTCCTTTCGCGTCTCGTGTTGGGTAGTGTCGCTCTTCCGTTGTCTCATTTATTTCAATAAAAATAAATAAATCGTTCGAATAATGAGATCTCACATTATTGAGTTGTCATTTTTCATAAAAACTCAAAATCAATGGAAATATTTGAAGTTTGAAATCAACAATACTTGAAGATGGTAGGTGTTATGTAGCAACGAGTTCATGCGTTAGTTTATAATGAAAAATGTTTTTAAATTTATTAAATTGAACGGGATTTTATGGTTGAATTGAGGTAGAGCTGATTTGTTAAATTTTTCACTTACTCAGTGCAGTGGGAAAGTCCATGTGTGGTGCGCGAATTTGGTCACTGAATCGGGTTTTCTCTGTCACTGAATCGGGTCCTCTTTGTGTCACTCGTGAATAAAATTCATTACGACCAGGTTGGAAGCACTAGGGCCACCGGGATGGTATTGAGGCAGGTTAAGGAGCGAGGGGGTTGGAACAGGTCGGGGAGTGGGGTTGGAACAGGGTTGGGGGGCAATCTCGGGAGATTGGGGTAGGTCAACGGCCTC
>CATPAC010000218.1:0-51641 GCA_954871275.1 Leptopterna dolabrata
GACCAAATTAATATGAAGTCGATTTTGACCAAAGAGTGGAAAATCGAGGTTCTACCAGATGTTCAGTTCTCAAAATTGACTTTTTATGGGTCAAAAACCTGGGAAATCTGTTGTGCAAATCGCATTACGCAACACATGATGCATATTTATCTAACATACGAATGTTTTTGGAATATTTCAAATATTTTCCGCTCCTGGAATGACAAGGGAAAACAGCTGCCGCGTCCAAAGGGTTAACCAAACCCTCGTAATAACCACGGAATATTGCGAGTCCTGAGACTACAAACCGCGGGACATAAAAGTCAAGTGAACTTTCTTAACTACTTGGATGAGAAAGTCCAGTGATCCATACGTCGTACCCACTTGGATGAGCCAGCGAGGCCAGCCGACATGGCTAGTACACACTGAATTAGGTTACAACTCCTTGAGGCGACACTGCACCGTGTTGTAGATATGTATTGACCTAATATAGAACATTTAAAATAATGATAAAATTTATTTACTCACAGTGAATCTTCTACACCACACTGAGAGCCACTTGATGTCCCTCAACTTCTTCCCAGGTGGTAACTTGAGTATCACGTCCGTTTTGTTGTACGCCCTCAAAACCGGTGGATCTCTGAAAAGGACCAAATAATAATTATTGTAACGTAACGGTTTCCTATTTGACCGATTACCACGAAATTTCCAAGGTTCTTACGGTTAAGGGCGAAATGCACCACCCAGAGTTCTCACATAACTCGCACGTGGCGGAATCCTCCCTTCAGTGGCGTAGCCAGGGGGGTTAAGGGGGGAAATACCCCCCCCCCCCGCCCCTCCACATTGCCTCGAAAACTTTATCACAAATTAAAATTAAATCTTTAAGAATGATATTAATTACAACAGTAACAAGCAGTTAAATAATATTAACGTTTATCAGATTAAAAACGAGCAATGTGAATATTTCTGAAGTACCTATAGGGAATGTGTCAGGTGAATATATATTTTAGCCCTTAATACAAATTTTTGACCCCCCCCCCCCCCCCAATCCAAATTTGACACCTATTCTGTATGAAAAAACAATGAAATGGTATTTTCCTGTATTTACTCCTCTTCCATACCACTTTCAGTGATTTTATATCGCAATTTTAGTCGTTTTTACCAATTTTTTTACCTTAAAAACAAACTAGACCCCTCTTAGGATTTTTGAAAATAGTTCATCTTCGAGCTCATCGTTTTGTTTGGCAATAAGAACATTATGGCGAAATTTGGAATTTTTATCACGTACCCAAGGTCAGATATCGTCTGGAGTGACACATAAATAAAATATAAATATACGTATAAATTGTGTTAAAATCTAGGGATGAACTCAGGATGCTCTGCAACGGATTTGCCTATAAAGCAATTTTAAAAATTCATGTTCTGAAAATTTTGGATCCATTGCAATAACTTAATTATCGTTGAAAATTCGCTAACATTTTTGCCAAATAAATATGTTTTATTTTACAGTTAACTTACCTAATTACCTGTAACATTTAGTGCTTTATTAAACTTTGATTTAGCTTTGTCAGTAAAGTCAAACCTTATAAGCGAATTTTCAATGAAAATGAAGCTATTGCAATGGGTCCAACATTTTCAGAACATGAATTTTTGAAATTTTTGTAATAGGCGAATCCGTTTCACAGCATCCCCAATTCATCCGTAGATGATAATAAAAATTTATAATTAAGTATACATGTTTATATATCACTCCAGACGATATCTGTCCTTGGGTACATGATAAAAATTCCAAATTTCACCAAAACGTTTTTATTGCCAAACAATTGGGTAAGTTCTTAGATGAGCAGTTTTCAACAAATCTAAGGGGGTCAAATATGAGTTTTTAGGGGACAACAGTCGGTAAAAACGGCTAAAATTGCAAACAATTGATAGGAAATCACTGAATGTGGTTTGGAAGGGTGAGTAAAGAGAGAAAAATACGATTTCATTGTTTTTCATGCAGAATAGGAGTCAAATGTGGATTTTTGGGGGTCAAAAATTGGTATTGAGGGCTAAAATCAATATTAATTCACCTGACGTTGTGCGGGATGGTGAATCACGATGGACGGACTATTTCGATACCCCCCTCCCCCCCCATTCAATAATCCTTGCTACGCCACTGCCTCCCTTAGTGTGATGATGATGATGATAGGATTTATTTTTATTTTTATTGTAGGACCACACTGGTATTACAACCGTCAGAAACAATAAATAAATATGTAACAATAAGAAGGTCGATGAAATATATTTATGTACGTATAACACCTGAGTCTGAACAACACGAGGCGCAAAAGCTTTTAAATATTCAAAAAATAACACCAAAAACCATTTTCAAATTTGGGTTTCTCCACTTCATAGAAAAACGCTGAATCATGGATATGTTTTTGGGCATTGGATTTGCATATGAACTGATCGGCTCAGGTAAATAAAGATCATTAATAGGACGTTTTCCTTGAATAACTTTTTCAGGGAAATTTTCCCAACTTTTACAACTAGACACGAAAATAGTTCTTTAATACGAATCCAGCCATACCAAAGTCTCTTAATTGGAAAAATCGAGTCTACGGCTTTTTTACTGTGGAGGGCAGTATAGTTCATGTAATTAACGTTATATCTACAAGGGGCTTGTAGATCGAAGTCACTGATATACGTTAGGGGCGATGTTATAATGATCAGTTTCTATGTATTGCGAAGTTCATCAGCTATGCAGCGGTAGAAGCGGGGGTATAATTCGTTGGGAAAACTTCTGCTAATTCGAGTAGGCAGTGTAGCTTCCTCACTTGAATCACACGAACGTATAGAATAGTTGGGTAGGTTCGTTTTGATACGGGACCATCTGCGATCCACCCCGCGTGTACCCTCAAAATTTAGCTCTGTACAACTAAGTACTTTTTCGCGTAGTTAGAAGCGTTACAAAGAAATGGACACCACTTCATGTGAGCGCATGTGCAGACGAAAGTTACATTACGATTTCAATGAAATTCATTTTGGAACTATCAAAGTATTACCTATTTCTGATCAACCCTCCAAATCTGAACAAATTTCAACGATATTTAAGGTGGTTATCGGCGTTTCAATTATTTAACGTTTGCGCATGCGCAGGCAAAACGATTTCCATGATTTTGAAACTGGACCACCTGCGATCCAACCTGCGTACACCCTCCAAATTTCAGCTCTGTACGACTATTTTTCGCGTAGTTCGAAGCGTTACAAGAAAACGGGCAACATTTCATGTTCGCGCATGCGCAGTCCAATTACATTTATATGGAACTATCTCAAAGTATTATTCATGATCGACCTTCCAAATCTGAGTTCATTTCAAGGATATTTAAGGTAGTTATCGGCGTTTCAAGTATTTCAGGTTTGCGCATGCGCAGACGAAATGATTTCCATGATTTTGAAACGGGACCACCTGCGATCCAACCTGCGTACACCCTCCAAATTTCAGCTCTGTACGACTATTTATCGCGTAGTTAGAAGCGTTACAAAGAGATGGTCAACATTTCATTCCGCGCATGCCCAGACGAAAGTTACATTACAATTTCAATGAAATTCATTTTGGTACTGTCAAAGTTTAATTTCTGATCGACCCTCCAAATCTTAACTCATTTCAAGGACATTTAAGGTGGTTATGGGCGTTTCAAGTAGTTCACGTTTGCGCATCCGCAGACAAAACGATTTCCATGATTTTGAAATGGAACCATCTGCGATCCAACCCGCGTGTACCCTCATAATTTCAGCTCTCTACGACTACTTTTCGCGTAGTTAAAAGCGTTACAAGGAAATGGTCAACATTTCATGTTTGCGCATGCGCTGACGAAAGTTACTGTACGATTCCAATGAAATTCATTTGGAACTATCACAGTACTATTCCTGATCGACTCTCCCAGTTTGAACTCATTTCAACGATACTTAAGGCAGTTATGTGCGTTCCAATTATTTCACGTTTGCGTATGCGCAGACGAAACTTACAGTAATTTTTCAATGATTTTGGTATGGGCCCATCTGTGACCTAACCCGCATGTACCGTCGAAATTTCAGCTCATTTCGACCATTATTTCGGGTAGTTATGGGCGTTACAAGGAATTACCACAGACAGACAGACACGGAACCAAAAACTCTGCAAAGTCCTTGTCACATGGGTCTATTATTCTACTGGACATACCTGCAGAAACGTTGGCTGTTCATTTATTGTGTCTTTCATGTAAAATAATTGAAATATCTTTTTCTGGTGGTTTCCACCAATTTTGGCCCCCAAAACTTAGATTAGGAGCGCTCCTTTTTTTTTTTTTTTTTTTCAAATTATCTTCGATCATTGGTAGCGCCATTTAATCGTCTTGATCCACGTGTTGACACTTTTCCTAGTGTTATTCTACAAATTGATGGTGATTTCAGACGATTTCGCAGGTTTTTGACTCATAAAAAATCAAATTTGGGAGCTGAACGTCTGGTACAACCTCAATTTTCCACTCTTTGGTCAAAATCGACTTCATATTTGGTCTTCTCGTCCACAAAAACATAGAAAACGATACCCCAAAAGCTCAACTTGCTTACATGTTACTAAAACACAAAAAGTACCTATTTTTACACATATTTTCACTCATAACACCCCTGGGTATATTCCGATCGGGCTGAAAAGTTTCAGGACACAACTAGGGCCCGAATGGAGCATGTGTGCGAAAGAACGAATTTTTTAGACCAAAAATGAAGCCGGTACACGTGATACGGTGGACGGCGGACGGACATTGCATTTTTGGAATCTACGCATCTTGAAACGGAAAAGAAAAAATTTTGAGGGGGTGTTATAAAATTTTTTTGCTGAGCGATTACATAGGCGTATTATTCACAGAGTAATAAACCAAAATGTTCCTCGATGTCCGAAACGCAAAATGGAAGTGGAAAATTTCATTTTGGAAGGCATAAATTGTTTTTGACTCAATCACGAATCCAAGGCTTCCCTAGCTTCGGTAGTGAGGAAGCAAAAGGATCCTTTATACGCAGGACAACGTTGCAATAGAACCAACTACGAAGCATCAGTGACTGGACAGTGAGCAAGAGACCGTCCGGCGCGGCGGTTGTCCTCCGATGTTATTACCCAACTATTGGTTTTCTCACTGAAATAAAAGGGCGGCTCGTGTCGATGATAGTACGATACGTTGACGATAACCTCCCGATCGATCGCCGGGGCCACCGACAGATTTGAATCGCTCGCCAATTAATGTCGATGAGCCCGTCTGGGGCGGAAGGTTGGGGACTCGGAGGTTTCGATCGATGGCTTAAGGGGAACCAGATAGACGAGACGAGAGGGCCTTAGATAAACAAAGGGGCGAGTGAAGAATCATTACGAAGGAGCAATCACTGGAGTAAGCAGCGAATTCTCCCTCTGATGGTTAGGGGAATGGGGGTGGGGGGAAGAGATCATCCGCTTATAATAAAAACGTCTGCCAATTCGAGTAGACAGCACAGCTTCCTCACTTGATCGTATAGAATAGTTGGGTAGGTTCGTTTTGATACGGGACCATCTGCGATCCATCCAGCGTGTACCCTCAAAATTTCAGCTCTGTACGACTATTTTTCGCGTAGTTAGAAGCGTTACAAGAAAACGGGCAACATTTCATGTAAGCGCATGCGCAGTCCAATGAAATTTATATGAACCTTTGAAAGTATTATTCATGATCGACCCTCCAAATCTGAACTCATTTCAACGATATTTAAGGTTGTTACGGGCGTTTCATTTATTACATTTGCGCATGCGCAGACAGAACGATTTCCATGATTTTAAAAAGGGACCATCTGCGATCAAACCAGCGTGTACCTTCAGAATTTCAGCTCTGTACGACTATTTATCGCGTAGTTAGAAGCGTTACAAAGAAATGGTCAACACATCATGTAAGCGCACGCGCAAACGAAAGTTACATAACGATTTCAATGAAATTCATTTTGGAAGTATCAAAGTACTATTATTTCTGATCGACCCTCCAAATCTGAACAAATGTCAACGATATTTAAGGTTGTTATGGGCGTTTCAATTATTTCACGTTTACGCATGCGCAGGCAAAAAGATTTCCATGATTTCAAAACTGGACCACCTGCGATCCAACCTGCGTACACTCTCCAAATTTCAGCTCTGTACGACTATTTTTCGCGTAGTTCGAAGCGTTACAAGAAAACCGGCAACATTTCATGTTCGCGCATGCGCAGTCGAAGGAAATTTATATGGAACTATCTCAAAGTAATATTCATGATCGACCCTCCAAATCTGAATTCGTTTCAAGGATATTTAAGGTAGTTATCGGAGTTTCATGTACTTCACGTTTGCGCATGCGCAGTCGAAATGATTTCCATGATTTTGAAACGGGACCATCTGCGATCCAACCCGCGTGCGCGTGTACCCTCAAAATTGCAGCTCTGAACGACTACTTTTCGCATAGTTAGAAGCGTCCTTGTAACGAAATGGTCAACATTTCATGCTCGCGCATGCGCAGACGAAAGTTACATTATGGTTCCAATGAAATTCATTTAGAACTGTCAAACTGCTAATCCTGATCGACCCTCCAAGTGTGAACTCATTTCAACGATATTTAGGGTTGTTATGGGCGTTTCGAGTAGTTCACGCTTGCGCATGCGCAGACGAAAGTTACAGTAATTTTTCAATGATTTTTGTATGGGACCATCTGTGACCCAACCCGCACCTACCCTCCAAATTTCAGCCCATTTCGACCATTATTTCGGGTAGTTATGGGCGTTACAAGGAATTACCACAGACAGACAGACACGGAACCAAAAATGTTCCTCGATGTCTCAAACGCAAAATGGAAGTGGAAATTTTCATTCTGGAGGACATACATTTTTTTTACTCAATCTCGAATACAAGGCTTCCCTACCGTCGGTAGTGAGGAAGCAAAAGGATCCCGTACTTGAAAAAATTAATGGGCAGTACCCAGATTTCAACTGGCAACTACGTGTTTGAATTTCAATATTTCTTCAATTCCAAAAAATGACACAGTGCTAAATAAAATACATGTACACAACGGCGTATAACTCTTATTATTGTGTGTAAGTTAATTCGTTACCTTCACTCCAAAGACAATTCCGAATTTCCGTAGTTTCGAGAAAAACAAATTCAAAATTTTGACTGATAGCTACATGGTACTTCAGGGAAAATGCTGCAAATCCGTATAAAACGGTTCATTATTTTGTATAGAACACCGTTCCTCTCTGTATGGAGAATTGTATGGATAACTCTCTGTATGGATGGTTCGCAGACCCTCTGTAGGTTAGTACCTAACCTCGTACTCGTTACTAGGTACCTACCTAAATAACGTGTTAAATGTTGCTAAAATAATTATATCAATGACAAACAGTACCTAAAATGGCAAAAAGAAACACAAATGAAGTTCTGACGCGAAATTGTTGATGTGGAGTGAAAAATATTCAGTCCCCGTAGGGTTAGTTAGACCACCGCGCTACAGCACCCACCTAGCCAAGAGGCCAGTGGTGTGCGCTTTCAACTCAGCTTGATGCCTGCATACGCCCTGCTCTTTAGGGCAAATCTTATAGCAAATGTTATGGCAACATCGTACAATGCTCCGGATGGTCAGAAAAAAATCGAACTATTTAAAAATGCGAGAAACCCACACCTCAAAATGCAATTATTCGAGATAGGGGTACTCTGGATAATTCAACCCCTATTTTTCACTCCTTAGAGTTGACTGACAGTAACGCCGAGCTTCAAGAACCAACTAGACCCCAAACGGTACACATAATACAAAATTTCGCGAATTTTGGTTCATGGAAACTGAGGAAAAAGCCGCGGACGGCATACGGCGGACGGACGGAAATATTTTTATTCGATATTCGTATTCTACGTCCCTTTAAACGTAAACCATCATATTTTGGGGGGTGGGGTGAATTATTTTTTTCATTCGATTCCAAAGGTTCATTATCAAAAATTATAAACCACAATAATTATGAACTGGATGTTCATTATTATCATATTATCTTCATTTTGGTTTATTATTTTCAATAATGAACCATTGGAATCGAGCATGAAAAAAAAATTCTTACCCTCCCTCAAAATTTGGTGGTTTACGTTTCAAAGAATGTAGAATCCAAAACTGCAATAAAAACGCTGCAAATCCCTGCACAACGGTTTATTATTTTGTACAGAATACAGCTCTCAGTATACTCGTAGATTATGTACCTCGTACTATTCTACACCCTCCGTAGGTTAGTACCTAACCCCGTACTCGTTACTAGGTACCTACCTAACCCGTTGTTTAATTATTTACCTGTATAGGTTCCCCTTCTACGGAGATAGAATAATGAACCGTTGTGTAATAATTTGCCCATCAATAATACTTCAACGGTTGTTCAAGTTGGAAAAGGTGCCTATCAACAAAATCCAGCCCCTTCTTGGTAGATGAGCCGTTGTGTAATAATTTACCGTTGTGTAATAATTTACCGTTGTGTAATGATTTACCGTTGTGTAATAATTTGCCGTTGTGTAATAATTTGCCATTGTGTAATAATTTACCCATCAATAACACTTCAACGGTTGTTCACGTACCTATCAACAAAATCCAGCTCCTTCTGGGTAGATGAGCCGTTGTGTAATTACTTATCGTTGCGTAATAATTTGCCATTGTGTAATAATTTACCCATCAATAATACTTCAACGGTTGTTCAAGTTGCAAAAGTATCTATCAGCAAAATCCAGCCCCTTCTGGGTAGATGAGCCGTTGTGTAATAATTTACCGTTGTGTAATAATTTACCGTGGTGTCATAATTTACCGTTTAAAATAATTTGCCATTGTGCAATAATTTACCCATCAATAATACTTCAACGGTTGTTCAAGTTGCAAAAGTATCTATCAACAAAATCCAGCCCCTTCTGGGTAGATGAGCCGTTGTGTAATAATTTACCGTTGTGTAATAATTTACCGTGGTGTCATAATTTACCGTTGTGTAATAATTCACCGTTGTGTAATAATTTGCCATTGTGTAATAATTTACCCATCAATAACACTTCAACGGTTGTTCACGTACCTATCGACAAAATCGAGCTCCTTCTGGGTAGATGAGCCGTTGTGTAATTACTTATCGTTGCGTAATAATTTGCCATTGTGTAATAATTTACCCATCAATAATACTTCAACGGTTGTTCAAGTTGCAAAAGTATCTATCAGCAAAATCCAGCCCCTTCTGGGTAGATGAGCCGTTGTGTAATAATTTACCGTTGTGTAATAATTTACCGTGGTGTCATAATTTACCGTTTAAAATAATTTGCCATTGTGTAATAATTTACCCATCAATAATACCTCAACGTTTGTTCAAGTTTCAGAAGTACCTACCAACAAAATCCAATAGTCCATCACTTATCAAATAAAATAATATCGCAGAACAACCAACTCGACTTCACACAGCCATCCTTGATTATATCAGATGCTCCGAAGTTATGATATCCGGGCCGAAGTTATACCGTTTGATTCACGATCGTGTTGACGAAGCTTTTTGGTGCACACGAACGGCTGGACGTACAGTGCTCCGGGTGGTCTCAAAAAATTGTTTAGCTCAAGACAAATTTAATAGGTAACGTAAAAAAACCATACCCTTCTATCAAAAGATTTCGAGCTACGGCGTCCTGAACATTTCAACCCCTATTTTGAACCCCTTAGAAATGACTGACAGTGACGTCGAGCTTCGAGGACCAACTAGACCCCGAACGGAACCTATAACCCGAATTTCATCAATTTTCTTTCATGGTAACTAAGAAAAGTGGCCCATACGGCGTACGGCGGACAGGCAGAAATATTTTTATTGCATTTTCTGATTCTACATACCTTGAAACGTAAAACATCAAATTTTGAGGGGGGGGGGGGGGGTAAACATTTTTTTTTTCATGCTCGATTCCAATGGTCCATTATTGAAGATAATAAACCAAAAATTGATGAAATTCGGGTTCTAGGTTCCGTTCGGGGTCTAGTTGGTCCTCGAAGCTCGGCGTTACTGTCAGTCATCTTGAAGGGGTTCAAAATAGGGGTTGAAATTTTCAGAACGCCGTAGCTCGAAAACTCTCTATAGGAGGGTATGGTTTTTTTTACGTCGTGCTTTGTCTTGAGCTAAAAAAAATTTTGAGACCACCCCGAGCATTGTACGTCCAGCCGTTCGTGAGCACCAAAAAGCTTCGTCAACACGATCGTGAATCAAACGGTATAAATCCGGCCCAGATATCATCACCAGGGAGCACCTGATTTTAATCAAGGATGGCTATATGAAGTCGAGTTGTTTGTTATGCGATATTATTTCATTTGATAAGTGATGGACTATTGGATTTTGTAGATAGGTACTTCTGAAACTTGAACAAACGTTGAAGTATTATTGATGGGTAAAATATTACACAACGGTAAATTATTACACAACGGCTCATCTACCCAGAAGGGGCTGGATTTTTTTGATAGGTACTTTCGCAACTTGAGCAACTGTTGAAGTATTATAAATGGGTAAATTATTACACAATGGCAAATTATTACACAACGGTAAATTATTACACAACTTCTCATCTACCCAGAAGGGGCTGGATTTTGTTGATAGGTACTCTTGCAACTTGAGCAACTGTTGAAGTATTATAAATGGGTAAATTATTACACAATGGCAAATTATTACACAACGGTAAACTATTACACAACGGTAAATTATTACACCACGGTAAATTATTAAACAACGGCTCATCTGCCAAGAAGGGGCAGGATTTTGATGATAGGTACTTTTGCAACATCAACGACCATTGAAGTATTATTGATGGGCAAATTATTACACAACGGTTCATTATTCTATCTCCGCAGAAGGGGAACCTATACAGGTAAATTATTACACTACGGAGGGTCCGCGATCTACATAATATGTGTAGAATAGTACATATGTTATATAGAAGGGTTATCTACACAGAGAGCTGTGATTTGTAACAATAGGGTATTCTGTACAAAATAATAAACCGTTGTGCAGGGATTTGCAGCGTTTTGGTTTATTATTCTGTGAATAATACACCTACCTATGTATTCGCTCAGCAAATAATTTTTATAACACCCCCTCAAAATTTTTTCTTTTCCGTTTCAAGGTGCGTAGATTCAAAAAATGCAATGTCAGTCCGCCGTCCGCCGTACGCCGTCCGCCGTATCACGTGTACAGGCTTCATTTTCGGTCTAAAAAATTCGCTCTTTCGCACACATGCTCCATTTGGGCCCTAGTTGTGTCCCGAAACTTTTCAGCCCGATCGGAATATACCCAGGGGTGTTACGAGTGAAAATGTGTATAAAAATAGGTACTTTATGTGTTTTAGTAACATATTAGTGAAATGAGCTTTTGAGTTATCGAATTCCATGTTTTTGGGGACGAGAAGACCGAATATGAAGTCGATTTTGAGCAAGGAGTGGAAAATTGAGGTTTTACCAGATGTTCAGCACCCAAAATTGATTTTTTTATGAGTCAAAAACCTGGGCAATCGTCTAAAATCACCATCAATTTGTATAATAACACTGGAAGTAGTATGAACACGTGGATCAAGACGTTTAAATGGCACTACCAATGATCAAAGATAATTTGGAAAAAAGGAGCGTACCTAATTCAAGTTTTGGGGGCCCAAATTGGTGGAAACCACCAGAAATAGCTATTTCAATTATTTTACATGAATGAAACAATAAATAAACAGCCAGCATTTCTGTGGGTATGTCCAATAGAATAATAAACCCATGTGACAAGGACTTTGCAGCGTTTTTCCAGTGTTATTCTGCAAATTGATGGGGATTTCAGACGATTTCCCAGGTTTTTGACTCATAAAAATCATTTTTGGGAGCTGAACACCTGGTAGAACCTCAATTTTCCACTCCTTGGTCAAAATCGACTTCATATTCGGTCTTCTCGTCCCCAACAACATGGAAAATGATCCCTCAAAAGTTCATTTTACTAATATGTTACTAAAACGCAAAAAGTACCTATTTTTACACACATTTTCACTCATAACACCCCTGGGTATATTCCGATCGGGCTGAAAAGTATCGGGACACAACTAGGGCCCAAATGGAGCATGTGTGCGAAAGAACGAATTTTTTTAGACCGAAAATGAGGCCTGTACACGTGATACGGCGTATGGCGTACGGCGGACGGCGGACGGACATTGTATTTTTGGAATCTACGCACCTTGAAACGTAAAAGAAAAAATTTTGAGGGGGTGTTATAAAAAGCTTTTGCTGAGCGAATACATAGGTGTATTATTCACAGAATAATAAACCAAAATGCAATGTCCGTCCGCCGTATCACACATACCGGGTTCATTTTCGATCTATAAAAGTCGTTCTTTCGCACACATGCTCCATTTGCGCCCTAGTTGTGTCCCGAAACTTTGCAGCCCGATCGGAATATACCCAGGGGAGTTATGAGTGAAAATGTGCATAAAAATTGGTACTTTTTGTGTTTTAGTAACAAGTGTTTGAGGTATCGTTTTTCATGTTTTTTGGGACAAGAACGCCGAATATGAAGTCAGTTTTGGTCAAAAAGTAGAAAATTTAGGTTCTACCAATGGTTCTGCTCCCAAAATCGATTTTTTATGAGTCAAAAACCTGAGAAATTGTCTAAATCACCATAAATGTTTATAGTAACACTAGAAGTAGTATCAACAGGTGAATCGAGACAATTAAATGGCACTACCAGTGATCGAAGATAATTTGAAAAAAAAACAAAAAAAAAAAACAACAACAAATCACACACACACACACACACACACACAAGAAAGAAACAATAAATGAACAGCCAACATTTCTGTAGGTATGTCCAATAGAATAATAAACCCATGTGACAAGGACTGTGCAGGGTTTTTAGAATCTGAGCACCTAGAAACGTAAAAGAAAAAATTTTGAGGGGGTGTTATAAAAATTGTCTGCTGAGCGAATACCTAGTAATAAACCAAAACATGATTAGGTTCCCACCACTTGGGGATTGAAACTTCTACGAAAAATAAAAATATTGGCTGCTAGAAGGTGGTTTTTCTTGAAACCAGAACCGACATGATGATTCATTATTTATGACAACGGTCGAAGTATTTTGTTATTTTGTAAACTTGATTCGCCCGTATTGGTGTAAATAAATAAATAAATGAAACACCGCGCGTCAGTCGGTTCGAAAGAAGCAAAAAATCGACTACTTAATTCCTGGGGACGTGTAACGCTGAGATATCCACAACCCTCAGAAAGGTTTTCCTGTAATAGAGCGGAACCTGGAAAAATAAATCTCCGAATGAGAATAAAGTAGGGGATCCGTTGAGGTGGGAGGAGGTTGACTCAGCAAGAGAAGCTTTGGGAGGCTTTGTAAGACATCTCCCCTTTCCCTCGCACCCACAACCAACATCCACCACAGTGGTTCTCTCTCTCCTTCACTCCACCAACCGTCAGACCCCACCCGTAAGCCCTGAATGGATGAAACAAATCAAAATCCCTGGGCCTCGGGACAAATCAATTGAACGTTGTTCCTTCACATCAGTACTCCGTTAAGACAAGAACACAGCGAGCCGCTGACGGATTATGAGTAAAGACCGGATTTCTATGCATCATAAATGCCCCGAATATGCCACAGATCCGAATATGCATCTCGTATCGGATGACAAATTGAATCGAAGGAATCGGATCGATTGTGAAATGAACGATTTTGGAGTAGAAATCAGATTATGGGGAAGGGGCCCAAAGTGGGCGAGGTGAACAACATTTTTACTCGACTGAGCACGCGCGGATCGGCCACGTTTCTCGGTGGCCATGACGACACTAGGTCCCAGGACCCAGAACCTACCTTCAAGTTTCACGAGCCTAGGTTTCGATTTCGATTGGAGGACATCGATTACTTTCGCTTTATTCCGATAACATGCTTGGTCTATGGAGCTAACATGAAGGAACCACCATGGATGCTCGACTAGAATATTGAATATCCATGGCCAGAGATCTCTGGTGTGTGGCCGTTGAACTTGTGAAAAATGATAGGTAGGTACAGTGTACGGAGAGAAATTCAGATGCCAACTGAACAATGGTTGGTCTTTTAGCGAATTTTCAAAGAAAATGAAGCTATTGCAATGGCTTCGAAATTTAAATAATATAAATTTTTGGAAATTTTCTTCATAGAAATCCGTTTCAGACCATTCTAAAACGATTCCTGAAATTTAACACTTTTTTATATGTATATATATATTTATATATATATGTGTCACTCCAGACGATAACTCTCGATAGAATTGAGATAAACAGCTCAAATTTGCACAAAAAATCTATCTTGGCAATCGAAAGGCTAAGTTCGAAGATGGGCGAAATTGGCCTACTCTAAGGAGGGTTTTGGCGCATTTAAAGTGCGCAAAAATTACCCAAAAATCCCCAAAATGTTATTTTCCAACAAGTGGCCCCTCATTTTAAAGGGTTTTGCACGCTGAACACGATGGTGGAATCGGATTTTAGATATCTTGATCCGTTCTCAAATTAGAGCATTTAAAGTGCGCAAAAATTACCCAAAAATCCCCAAAATGTTATTTTCTAACAAGTGACCCCTCATTTTAAAGGTTTTTGCACGCTGAACACGATGGTGAAATCGGATTTTAGATATCTAAATCCGTTCTTAAATTAGAGCATTTAAAGTGCGCAAAAATTACCCAAAACTAGGATAATCTTTAAACTCTTACCCCCCCCCCCCCACCCCCTTAGAGTGGTCAGATTGAAAAATGTGAGAAGTATTTCTTTGAAAATTCGCTCATTAAGTCATGCTGCATGACTGGTTTTTTTACTCCTAGTGTTTTTGGGTGCCACGGCAGTGGCCCAAGCGGCCTTATGGACGCACTGCCTCTGCTGGATTAGTAGGGTCGTTTTTCGCGGTTGATACCTACCCACGCACACTCAAACACACGTCAAAAACTCCACCATATCCGAAGTATAAGCTCTCCCAAGTACAGCAATTGCAATACTTGAATATAAATTTTCCACCGCCCCGCTGCGCTCTGTAACGCGCCATTACTGCCCCACGAACCCCACTCACCCCTCCCCCACAAACAGACCCCAAATGGGACCTACAAACCAAATTTCATTAATTTTTTAATTGCGCGCAGTGGTAACTTTGCCCTATATAGGTGGAAAAAAGCCGAGTACGTACTTGAAAAGACCAGCAACACTGTATATATAGTTGAACGATATTACGTCTTCTAAAAATTTGGAACATTTCAAGAGTTATTTTAAAATTGTTCCTTCCCTCAAACCATCTAACAGGTGAAGACGAAAACAGTATTGGAATCGCCAGAAAACCGACTAACCGAAATACCTCACTGGAATGGGTCTCAACAACATATCTTTTCATCTACTTTCTTCACGTTTTGAACTGTCTTCTGTAAGTCTGTATGTTTCTACGAGTATGTATGTATGTACGTAGATGTACGGCCACGATAGCGGCCACTACGAACATGATACAAAAAAAAAACCAGTCATGCAGCATGACTTAATGAGCGAATTTTCAAAGAAATATTCGAATTAATGGCTATGGTTTTGTTTTGCTTCGAACTCTCGTCTTCAATTAATACTTCTCACATTTTTCAATCTGACCACTCTAAGGGGGGGGGGGGGGGGTAAGAGTTTAAAGATTATCCTAGTTTTGGGTAATTTTTGCGCACTTTAAATGCTCTAATTTAAGAACGGATTTAGATATCTAAAATCCGATTTCACCATCGTGTTCAGCGTGCAAAAACCTTTAAAATGAGGGGTCACTTGTTAGAAAATAACATTTTGGGGATTTTTGGGTAATTTTTGCGCACTTTAAATGCTCTAATTTGAGAACGGATCAAGATATCTAAAATCCGATTCCACCATCGTGTTCAGCGTGCAAAAACCTTTAAAATGAGTGGTCACTTGTTGGAAAATAACATTTTGGGGATTTTTGGGTAATTTTTGCGCACTTTAAATGCGCCAAAACCCTCCTTAGAGTAGGCCAATTTCGCCCATCTTCGAAGTTAGCCTTTCGATTGTCAAGATAGATTTTTTGTGCAAATTTGAGCTGTTTATCTCAATTCTATCGAGAGTTATCGTCTGGAGTGACACATATATATATAAATATATATATACATATAAAAAAGTGTTAAATTTCAGGAATCGTTTTAGAATGGTCTGAAACGGATTTCTATGAAGAAAATTTCCAAAAATTTATATTATTTAAATTTCGAAGCCATTGCAATAGCTTCATTTTCTTTGAAAATTCGCTAATGATTCCATTTCGAGGCTTCGTTTCTTCCAGCAAGAACTGCAGTTTTCCACTTTAATCTTGAGGGGAAGAAACTAAGCAAAATAAGTTAAAAAGTCGTTTTTCGCACACTTTTGAGCTTCCGCACTAAACGCCTACAAGGATTCTGATGAAACTCACAGCATTTACTATTTATTCAGGTAGAAGGAATTTGCAATGCCCCTCATTTTCAGGAAAATATCCTGAGGACCGAAATTAGGTTTAAAACAGGCATAGCAATTGTTTGGGTATTTATGGTTGAGGACAGTAGTGTGAAGCCTCGCACAAGATGTTAATTTATAAAAACAACTTTTCTATGTGTATAAATATGTGGCAGACAATATTAATTATTGTATGTAACCCCGACGTATATAGTAAATATACTATATAAATAAATACCTACGTACATAATAAATCAGTGACGGGTAGGTAGATAGCGTACTAAAACAGTGAAGGGGTCGGTAGATAGCATACATGTTGATAGTTTCATAGTTTGTTGTTCACGGACAAACGAATAATCCAAATTATGGTCCTACTTAGGTTCGGAGGCCATCAGAATTGCAAGAATGACCATGTGAGGAGTTTTTGGGGGCATGGCATTGAGATCCCAACGTAACGGTGCCCAAGTTCAGTTGTGACGGTAAATCGAACCGACTTGTCAGGTAGTACCATCTCATACCACGTCACCAGTGTCAGTTTCATTCAGGGCTCCACTAAATCAATGGATTCATATTGAAGAAGTCAAATTTAATGCTCCTTATAGGGGGCCCTCACGAGCCCGGCCTTCCGTACAAACTCTTTGCGATACACGAGATTTGCGGTACCAACCTGAGAGCCGTACCGAGGTTCAGCAGAGACAGGGCAGGCAACTGGTTATCAGCTGTGGACAGAATACCCTGATTATAGAATACATACCCTTGTCCTGATTCCCTCACAGAAACCACTCCTGTTAATATTACGAGAGATTTAACCAAATAAACGCGGAAAACGTTGAGCTGGTCAACACCGAGGGATTTCCCCAACCGCCAAATGACTCAACGGTCGTAACGGCCGGCTGTGGACAGGGGACGGGTAGAAAAGTCCCTATAAAGGTCCTCACACACTAGGCGGGAACAGGACAGGAACAGGACGGGAAACAGCCGCGGGACGCGGGTCGTATTTTTTCGCTTCTGTGTATTTGAACGGAGATACGCATACTAGGCGGGACGCGGCGGTCACGGCATGTGGCAAGAACAGGACGGGTCGCGGCGCGATCGCTCTCAAAGCGAAAAACGGCGTTTCCTGGCACGGGACGTTCTCCCTCCACCGTCCAAATTTTCCCCACGCTCGACTTCCCCACGCTCGGCTTCCCCACGCTCGCCTTCAACACGCTCGCCTTCCCCACTTCCAGTGCCTTTATTTCTGTTTCCCTCCCCCGACATCTTTGTTCTCTCCGATTTGTTCTCTCAGATTAGGTTGTTTGGTTGAGAATGGAAAAAATAAATAAAAATAAAAAAATAAATTTTCAAACAAAAAAACAAACAAATTTTTCATAGGTCATTCGGTAGTACATATGTCAAAAATTTATGAGGATCGTTTTTGAGGTCCTCAAAAATCGTACTGAACTCTCCAAGTTGATATCTTATGATGGTCATGAACCCACATCCTTTTATTAGGTTCCGTGAGCAGAATAGCCGCAACTACAGCTTCTTCCTCAGAAGAAGATGATGATGAATCACTCATTAATTACACTTGTATGCCACACGAGCACAATAAAATGAAACCACTCTCACTCTGAGAAGCAAATGGGACAAAAATGTTGTTTGAGAACAGGAGATCTTGAAACGAGGGGAGTATGGCGAGCGGTGGGGGAAAGAGAGCTGAGGAACGTCCTGCCTAATGTGGGCATAGGCGCAGGACGGGACAGCGGCAGCCGGCCGGCATCCCGCGTCCTATCCACGGCGTTTCCTGTCCTGTTCCTGTCCTGTTCCCGCATAGTGTGTGAGAACCTTAAAACTAGCCCGAGATTCGACAATCTGACCCCCGACTTACGACTTCTCTCTCGCCCCCTCTCACTCAACCTCCTTTCCTCGCATCTGCTGTGGTGAAAACCGCGGGATACCTCCTTTTCCACTAGTACCTGCTGTGGTGAAAGCCGCGGGGTACAAGCTACCACATCCCAGGCGCCTGCTGTGGTGAAAACCATGGAGAGCTAACCTTCACCACGACTAACGCCTGCTGTGGTGCAAACCGTGGGGCGTTAGTGAAAAGACTCCGAAGTAGCACCTCCTTTCTCATCCGACCTCACCCATCCTCATCCGCCATGTTGTGAGCATCCAGCACACACCCGCTCACAACAACTCTGGTTTATCAAAGCAGGACAAGAGGACACAACCACACACACGCGTATGATTTATACGATATAGTACCTACTATACGAAACCAAAATAGAACATAATTAGGTATCATACAAAACAACTGAGACCTCATCATCATTGTCTGTATACCATAGAGCCCTGATGACAGGCAGCCTGGAAAATTAATTTCTCCGATTCGGTTATCTCCGTTACGCAGCTCAGAAAACCGGGACCTCCCTCGTAATCCCCGTTTAATACGTCACCGAGGGTTCTTAAACGAAGGGGGAGAAAATCGGCTGGTGGGGGATGGTGTAGGAGGATGATTAGGGGGAGAACAGATCTGATGCTGATGAAGCGAGGGGGAGAGAATAATGTGTACAACTCAATACTCAGCCACCCTCACCATCAGAACGCGCCCTGAAGGGACATAAACAACCAGTTATGCAGGCTGCACTGCCATTAGCTAACAAGCCCAATACGACTGCACAATTATTATTTCATCGGCGGCTTTCACGCTTGGGGGGCCGAGTTGAAGCAACACGGTTGCCCTGACCTGTCTCGTAACGAGTCCAACGGAATGCGACGTACCTGTACGTATCTTAATGGGGAGTGTCTGAACCCTATCACACAGGGGCTCCTGTGTGCAGATGATACCGCAAGTTTCACGCTCGTGCCGCCAATTTAGCAACATTTAGCGTGGGATTTAAGGTGTAGGTACCAAGTAACGAGTACGGGGTTAGGTACACCCCGACCTCTACATATCCTAGTGAGAATCGCAAGGGAACCTGTTTTGGTTTATTATTCTGTGAATAATACACCTATGTATTCGGTCAGCAAACAATTTTTATAACACCCCCTCAAAATTGTTTCTTTTCCGTTTCAAGGTGCGTAGATTCCAAAAATGCAATGTCCGTCTGCCGCCCGCCGTACGCCGTCCGCCGTATCACGTGTACCGGCTTCATTTTTGGTCTAAAAAAGTCGTTCTTTCGCAAACATGCTCCATTTGGGCCCTAGTTGTAGTTGTGGCAGGATAGTTCAACGAGTAACGATTACAACAACAGTAACTAAAGTGGCAAAAAGAAACGTATATAATGAAGTTCTGAAGGAAAATTGTTGACGTGGAGTGAAATAGATGCCCCTTCAGCGTAGATCACTGTGTTCTGTGGTCAGTACCTACCTTCGTGGTCAAATACAGGGTGTCCCATCTAAACGGGCCCATCGGGAAATTACAGCCTTACGGTGCGAGCTATCGAAAAATTGAACTGGACCTTTTTTATAGTATTTTAACTCAGCTTCACGATGCGGAAGTCCGATTTCCATTTTTCCATGTTTTAGGGTCTCAAATCATTGATTGAAACTTACGGTTTCCTCTTGACCCCCCTTTTTTATTGCTTTTTTCGATTCTAGGTTGAATTTGGAACAGAAAATGCCTCCTTGAAATTTTTTTTTGGGGGCTTCGTTTCTGAGTTATTCCACTTTTTGCGAAATACAGAAAATCGCCGATTCCTTTTAGACATTACCAACACTTTCTTACAATTTTTATCTTCAATTTTTGAGATGTTCACCACACTTTTGAAATCAGCATTAAACCATCTCTCATCAGACCCCAGCGTCCATAATCAACAATCACCATCAGGGGGATGACATTACAGTTCTCGCATCAAGTGGAGGGTAGGCCCCACCCCACCCCCCACCACTACCCCACACCCGTCACTGGGGGGGGTGGGGGGGGGGGGGGGTGGGGCCTACCCTCCACTTGATGCGAGAACTGTAATGTCATCCCCCTGATGGTGATTGTTGATTATGGACGCTGGGGTCTGATGAGAGATGGTTTAATGCTGATTTCAAAAGTGTGGTGAACATCTCAAAAATTGAAGATAAAAATTGTAAGAAAGTGTTGGTAATGTCTAAAAGGAATCGGCGATTTTCTGTATTTCGCAAAAAGTGGAACAACTCAGAAACGAAGCCCCCAAAAAAAAATTTCAAAGAGGCATTTTCTGTTCCAAATTCAACCTAGAATCGAAAAAGCAATAAAAAAGGGGGGTCAAGAGGAAACCGTAAGTTTCAATCAATGATTTGAGACCCTAAAACATGGAAAAATGGAAATCGGACTTCCGCATCGTGAAGCTGAGTTAAAATACTATAAAAAAGGTCCAGTTCAATTTTTCGATAGCTCGCACCGTAAGGCTGTAATTTCCCGATGGGCCCGTTTAGATGGGACACCCTGTATAATGAACCGTTGTGTAATAACTTGCCCATCAATAATACTTCAACGGTTGTTAAAGTTGCAAAAGTACCGATCAACAAAATCCAGCCCCTTCTTGGTAGATGAACCGTTGTGTAATAATTTACCATTGTGTAATAATTTACTGTTGGGTAATAAATTACTGTTGTGTAATAATTTGTCGTTGTGTAATAATTTACCATTGTGTAATAATTTACCCATCAATGATACTTCAACGTTTGTTCAAGTTTCAGAAGTACCTACCAACAAAATCCAATAGTCCATCACTTATCAAATGAAATAATATCGCAGAACAACCAACTCGACTTCATACAGCCATCCTTGATTATAATCAGGTGCTCCCTAGTGATGATATCTGGGCCGGATTTATACCGTTCACGATCGTGTTGACGAATTTGGTGCACACGAACGGCTGGACGTGCAATGCTCGGGGTGGTCTCAAAAAATTGTTTAGCTCAAGACAAATTTAATAACTTAATCTATGGAAATTTTCCGAGTTACGGCGTCCTGAACATTTCAACCCCCATTTTGAACCCCTTAGGGGCGGTTGCTGAGCTGGGGGTTTGAAAATCTCGGACTAACTGTTAGTCCATGACTTCATGATACCGGAGTTAAAAATGGGAAAAAACGGCTTGCTGAGTCCCAGACTACGTTTTTTAGTTCTGGGATCATCATCTCAGCCCGGGACTAAAAATTAGTTCTAGTCTTCCCAAAGAAAGTACTAGATCAACGGAGGGAAACGTACGGGAATTGCTGTTATTATGTTGGTAGTACCATCATTTTCATCTGATTCTCGCCTTCTTCCAGGTTATCTCCAACTTTACCTCACTCATGCCCATATTTTTCGCCTATTGTTTGTTGCCAACCTAGAGTTGTTTCCTTTCGTCGGTGTGTTGTTCCTTATCCTACACTGTAATTCCTAAAGGTTTCGACTGACTGCACCTACTCATATTTCTAGAGCCTTTGCAACATTCCATGTGTTTTAATGATAAATATGTTTTAAAATATATATTTACAGAGTTGTTATCGTAAAGCAAGAAGTTTTATGCATGATTATCAAAAGTTCGAGAGTTACTCTTATCAAAATGCGAGTTTCAAGTCGACTATTTAGCAAAACCGGGTTTTAGCGAATTTTCGAAGATCTATTGCGCTGGTTGGTATTTCAACTTGCTAGGTGCCACTCGCTTTTCCGGTGCTTTTGGGTAGAAAGAATTTATAGTAGTTACAGTCACTTCTCGTGTTAAATTTGAAATATCGAAACATCAATTTACTAAAATTATGTACGGCAAAGTCATTGGAAAAAGCGACGAATTGAATCATCCCTTGTTGTATATTCTCGGAAAACATATTCATTCATCCCACTCGCGGTCAGTGACATCCTCTTCATTTTGAGTATAATCATCTGATTCCTCCCATCTGTTGATCACCAGTTTCTCGGTGGAGGGTTCCTTCGGCAAAAAACCTTACCGCTACCAAATCCTTGTTCCACGCAGGTACCTATGGTATGAGGGGCTCGAGAGTCTGGACTATCCATCAATTCTGCCACTATTTCTATAAAATCTCTAATGCTTTCTTTTGAGGGTCTGTATCTGTCTTTGAACTCTTCGTCCGAGAGATCGTCAAATGGATTGATTGGATTCCCTATCATACCTGGGCCTCCGAATGTCATCTGTTATGTAGTCTAGGTAGTCCATTAAAGTTAAAACAAACTATAAAAAACACAAACTACCAAACAAGAACGCAAACCTAAAAAAAAACCTCTCGGGACAGCAGATAAACTCTGGGATCAAAGAGATAATTCTGCAGAAGGGAGGGATTAAAAATCAGGCCTAAAGTGAGCCCAGGACCAACATTTGATTCTGGACTAAGTACTATTGGGAGCGCAGCAAGGCACCAGACTTAAAAATTAGTCATGGTTTATGTCGAATTCGAACTCAGCAAGTCATTTAACGAAGTCCGGGTTTAAAATTAGTCGAGGTCTAGAAATTGACCCTGGATCTAGGCATAGTCCAGGACCAAATATAATCCGAGTCTCGGCAACGTATTTTTCTGATAAACCCGGACTATAACCATTTAGTCCAGGACTAAGCCCTAACCTCGAGCTCAGCAACCGACAGTAACGCCAAGCTTTGAGGACCAACTAGACCCCGAACGGAACCTATAACCCGAATTTCATCAATTTTGTTTCATGGTTACTAAGAAAAGTGGCCCGTACGGCATACGGCGGACAGACAGAAATATTTTTATTGCATTTTCTCATTCTACATACCTTGAAACGTAAACCATCAAATGTTGAGGGGGGGGGGGGGGGGGGGGAGATTTTTTTTTTTTTTTTTTTTTCATGCTCGATTCCAATGGTCTATTATTGAAAATCATAAACCAAAAATTGATGAAATTCGGGTTATAGGTTCCGTTCGGGGTCTAGTTGGTCCTCGAAGCTCGGCGTTACTGTCAGTCATCTCTAAGGGGTTAAAAAGAGAGGTTGAAATTTTCAGAACGCCGTAGCTCAAAAACTCTTTATAGGAGGGTACCTATGGTTTTTTTTACGTCGTGCTTTGTCTTGAGCTAAACAATTTTTTGAGACCACCCGGAGCATCGTACGTCCAGCCGTTCGTGAGCATCAAAAAGCTTCGTCAACACGATCGTGAATCAAACGGTATAAATCCGGCCCGATATCATCACTAGGGAGCATCTGATTATACTCAAGGATGGCTGTATGAAGTCGAGTTGGTTGTTCTGCGATATTATTTCATTTGATAAGTGATGGACTACTGGATTTTGTTGGTAGGTACTTCTGAAACTTGAACAAACGTTGAAGTATTATTGATGGGTAAATTATTACACAACGGTAAATTATTACATAACGGTAAATTATTGCACAACGGTAAATTATTACAGAACGGTAAATTATTACACAACGGTTCATCTACCACGAAGGGGCTGGATTTTGTTGATCGGTACTTTTGCAACTTGGCGAACTGATGAAGTATTATTGATTGGCAAGTTATTACCCAACGGTTCATTATATTTGACCACGAGGGTAGGTACTGACCACAGAAAACAGTGAGCTACGCAGAAGGGGCATCTATTTCACTCCACATCAACAATTTTCCTCCAGAACTTCATATTTGCGTTTCTTTTTGCCATTATAGTTACTGTTTGTCATCAACAGAATTATTTTAGCAACATTTAACTCGTGATTTAGGTAGGTACCTAGTAACGAGTACGGGGTTAGGCTGTACTAACCTACGGAGGATCTGCGATCTACATAATATGACATATTATGTAGATATGTACTATTCTATACATTGTATAGAATAGTACATATTATATTATGTAGACGGGTTATCTATACAGTGAGCTGTGATCTGTAACAGAAGGGTGTTCTTTAGAAAATAATAAACAGCAGGGATTTGCAGCGTTTTTTTAGTGTCATGTTTTGGCTTATTATTTTCAATAATGAACCTTTGGAATCGAGCAAGATACAAATTTTTTTAACCCACGCAAAAGGACCCCCCACACTTCTTATGGGAAAGTGGCTTCGGTCAAATTGGCTGAAATTGACATGTTATGTATTTTGACCTCCTGAAGGACACAAAAAAATCTACCGTCAGGATTTTGAGCTATGGCCAGATTAAGCGCTTCGTTCGTCTTTTTAAACACCTTCAATTGCTTATATCTCTCTAGGGATGCATTTTAGAGAAAAAAAGTGCACGAGTAAAATCGTCTTAAAATCGTCCAAACAACTCGATGCCATACTTGTTTCAAGTCAAAAAATGTTTCTTCATTTCTGGCCAATAAGTCCCCGTGTGCTTATGTATAAGAAAATATAAGAAACGTTAAGAAACATTTTTTGACTTAACGTTTCAAGGTAGGTATGTAGAATCCGAAAATGCAATAAAAAATGTCTATCCGTCCGCCGTACTTCCTACTTTTCTTAGTTACCATGAACCAAAATTGACGAAATTCGGTTTATAGGTCCCATTGGGGGTCTAGTTGGTCCTCGAAGCTCGGCGTTAATGTCAGTCATCTCTAAGCTCTAATTTTTTTACGTTTTTATATAGTTCTCAAACTTGGGAATTTCTTGAGACCACCCGGAGCATTGTGCGTCCAGCCGTCCGTTCACAGTAAGGCCCAGAAGTTTGCACCGACAGGCTTTTTCAACAGGAGGGTGAATGAAATTGTATACATTCAGCCCAGATATCATCGCTAGGGACGCGGCAACAATCGGGAATCGGCCCGAGATACCTAATCATTGCTAGGGAGCAGCTGATTATATTCACGGAGTATGAAGTCGAGTTGGTTGTTCTGTGATATTATTTCATTTGAAAAATGATGTCTTTTGGAGTTGGTTGATAGGTAGATCACAACACGCGCTAGGCAAATATTCATCGCGTTTCAAAAAGTACCTCTGAAGGATTATAAGTTAAAAGCGAATAATTTCCGATTACCGCTGGCATTAAATGGAAAACAAGTTTCCTCCGATCGAGCGAGGGACATCTAAACCACATCAGAGTCGGCTGCGGTTTTACCGACTAAAATATTAAGTCCACTCCAAACTCTCCTGCGGTCTCAGCCAGCGGTCATACCAGGGCGAAAGTTGCCGAGCTTCCTTCACATTTACCACTAAACATCCATCCCACTGCCACTCGAACGCTTCCGCATCCTGTTCAGCTGCTACCGGATCTGAAACGTCTGTAGTGGGCGCGGTATTTCGTATCGTATTTCGTTCCGCGGTAGCTTACTAAGCAGGGATGGGCGGTTCTGTTCTTTTTGAGAAACAAAACGAAAAAGATCGTTGATTTTATGACACAGTTTCGAAAAAGCTGTTTCCAAATATCAGCTTCGGCAACAACAACACTTCAAGAAATTTAGGCACTCGGCCAAAACAACAGAAACGCGAAACTGTTTCTTCGTTTTTACTGCTACGAAACTTTCTTTCGCAACGGAATTGGCAATTTCGGGTATCAAGGTTGCCAGTATTGGACTATTTGCAACCTTGGTACCCGAAATCAAATCTTCGCCTTTGGCCGTTCTTTTGAAACAGTTGTTGCAGGTTTTGAGAAACTGTTTCGCCGTTTCTTTGAAAGAAACAGTTTCATGTTTGTTTTTTTGAAATCCCTAATATCGATATCCCATCGCTACCCCAAATCGTTCGAACAAGTTCTTCAATAATGAGCCGTATTTCGCTTCGGCCAAGTGGTTTTTCCCCCACATTACCTCACTCCGAAGTTAATATCAGATGTTTTCTCTGAATTTGAGAAGGTGTTTAACAGCTGCTACGTACTACTTACTAGCTGCTTGCCAGTTGCCGCGCGTTTGTGTTGCAGCACCAGTTGAAAGGGATGGGCGTTTCTGTTCTTTTTGAGAAACGAAACGAAACAGTTCGTTTATTGTATGAAAAAGTTTCGGGAAAGCTGTTTAAAAATAACAGCTTCGGCAATAACGCTTCAAGAAATTTCGGCACGGCCAAAACAACAGAAACGCGAAACTGTTTCGTCGTTTTTACTGCTACGAAACTGTCTCTCGCAACGGAATTGGCAATTTCGGGTATCAAGGTTGCCAGTATTGGACTATTTGCAACCTTGGTACCCGAAATCAAATCTTCGCCTTTGGCCGTTCTTTTGAAACAGTTGTTGCAGGTTTTGAGAAACTGTTTCGCCGTTTCTTTGAAAGAAACAGTTTCATGTTTTCTTTTTTTTTTTGAAATCCCTAATATCGATATCCCATCGCTACCCCAAATCGTTCGAACAAGTTCTTCAATGCTGAGCCGTATTTCGCTTCAGCCAAGTGGTTTTTCCCCCACATTACCTCACTCCGAAGTTAATATCAGATGTTTTCTCTGAATTTGAGAAGGTGTTTAACAGCTGCTACGTACTACTTACTAGCTGCATGCAGGTTGCCGCGCGTTTGTGTTGCAGCACCAGTTGAAAGGGATGGGCGTTTCTGTTCTTTTTGAGAAACGAAACGAAACAGTTCGTTTATTGTATGAAAAAGTTTCGGGAAAGCTGTTTAAAAATAACAGCTTCGGCAATAACGCTTCAAGAAATTTCGGCACTCGGCCAAAACAACAGAAACGCGAAACTCTTTCTTCGTTTTTACTGCTACAAAACTGTCTCTCGCAACGGAATTGGCAATTTCGGGTATCAAGGTTGCCAGTATTGGAATATTTGCAACCTTGGTACCCGAAATCAAATCTTCGCCTTTGGCCGTTCTTTTGAAACAGTTGTTGCAGGTTTTGAGAAACTGTTTCGCCGTTTCTTTGAAAGAAACAGTTTCATGTTTTCTTTTTTTTTGAAATCCCTAATATCGATATCCCATCGCTACCCCAAATCGTTCGAACAAGTTCTTCAATGCTGAGCCGTATTTCGCTTCGGCCAAGTGGTTATTCCTCCACATTACCCCACTCCGAAGTTAATATCAGATGTTTTCTCTGAATTTGAGAAGGTGTTGAACAGCTGCTACGTACCACTTACTAGCTGCTTGCAGGTTGCCCCGCGTTTGTGTTGCAGCACCAGTTGAAAGGGATGGGCGTTTCTGTTCTTTTTGAGAAACGAAACGAAACAGTTCGTTTATTGTATGAAAAAGTTTCGGGAAAGCTGTTTAAAAATAACAGCTTCGGCAATAACGCTTCAAGAAATTTCGGCACTCGGCCAAAACAACAGAAACGCGAAACTCTTTCTTCGTTTTTACTGCTACAAAACTGTCTCTCGCAACGGAATTGGCAATTTCGGGTATCAAGGTTGCCAGTATTGGAATATTTGCAACCTTGGTACCCGAAATCAAATCTTCGCCTTTGGCCGTTCTTTTGAAACAGTTGTTGCAGGTTTTGAGAAACTGTTTCGCCGTTTCTTTGAAAGAAACAGTTTCATGTTTTCTTTTTTTTTGAAATCCCTAATATCGATATCCCATCGCTACCCCAAATCGTTCGAACAAGTTCTTCAATGCTGAGCCGTATTTCGCTTCGGCCAAGTGGTTATTCCTCCACATTACCCCACTCCGAAGTTAATATCAGAAGTTTTCTCTGAATTTGAGAAGGTGTTGAACAGCTGCTACGTACCACTTACTAGCTGCTTGCAGGTTGCCCCGCGTTTGTGTTGCAGCACCAGTTGAAAGGGATGGGCGTTTCTGTTCTTTTTGAGAAACGAAACGAAACAGTTCGTTTATTGTATGAAAAAGTTTCGGGAAAGCTGTTTAAAAATAACAGCTTCGGCAATAACGCTTCAAGAAATTTTGGCACTCGGCCAAAACAACAGAAACGCGAAACTGTTTCTTCGTTTTTACTGCTACGAAACTTTCTTTCGCAACGGTATTGGCAATTTCGGGTATCAAGGTTGCCAGTATTGGACTATTTCCAACCTTTGTACCCGAAATCAAATCAAGACCGTAAAAGCTCGTTTCGCCTTTGGCTGTTCTTTTGAAAGAGTTGTTGCAGGTTTTGAGAAACTGTTTCGCCGTTTCTTTGAAAGAAACAGTTTCATGTTTTCTTTTTTTTTGAAATCCCTAATATCGATATCCCATCGCTACCCCAAATCGTTCGAACAAGTTCTTCAATGCTGAGCCGTATTTCGCTTCGGCCAAGTGGTTATTCCTCCACATTACCCCACTCCGAAGTTAATATCAGAAGTTTTCTCTGAATTTGAGAAGGTGTTTAACAGCTGCTACGTACTACTTACTAGCTGCATGCAGGTTGCCGCGCGTTTGTGTTGCAGCACCAGTTGAAAGGGATGGGCGTTTCTGTTCTTTTTGAGAAACGAAACGAAACAGTTCGTTTATTGTATGAAAAAGTTTCGGGAAAGCTGTTTAAAAATAACAGCTTCTGCAATAACGCTTCAAGAAATTTCGGCACTCGGCCAAAACAACAGAAACGCGAAACTCTTTCTTCGTTTTTACTGCTACGAAACTGTCTCTGGCAACGGAATTGGCAATTTCGGGTATCAAGGTTGCCATGCCAGTATTGGACTATTTGCAACCTTGGTACCCAAAATCAAATCTTCGCCTTTGGCCGTTCTTTTGAAACAGTTGTTGCAGGTTTTGAGAAACTGTTTCGCCGTTTCTTTGAAAGAAACAGTTTCATGTTTTCTTTTTTTTTGAAATCCCTAATATCGATATCCCATCGCTACCCCAAATCGTTCGAACAAGTTCTTCAATAATGAGCCGTATTTCGCTTCGGCCAAGTGGTTTTTCCCCCACATTACCTCACTCCGAAGTTAATATCAGATGTTTTCTCTGAATTTGAGAAGGTGTTTAACAGCTGCTACGTACTACTTACTAGCTGCTTGCCAGTTGCCGCGCGTTTGTGTTGCAGCACCAGTTGAAAGGGATGGGCGTTTCTGTTCTTTTTGAGAAACGAAACGAAACAGTTCGTTTATTGTATGAAAAAGTTTCGGGAAAGCTGTTTAAAAATAACAGCTTCGGCAATAACGCTTCAAGAAATTTCGGCACGGCCAAAACAACAGAAACGCGAAACTGTTTCGTCGTTTTTACTGCTACGAAACTGTCTCTCGCAACGGAATTGGCAATTTCGGGTATCAAGGTTGCCAGTATTGGACTATTTGCAACCTTGGTACCCGAAATCAAATCTTCGCCTTTGGCCGTTCTTTTGAAACAGTTGTTGCAGGTTTTGAGAAACTGTTTCGCCGTTTCTTTGAAAGAAACAGTTTCATGTTTTCTTTTTTTTTTTGAAATCCCTAATATCGATATCCCATCGCTACCCCAAATCGTTCGAACAAGTTCTTCAATGCTGAGCCGTATTTTGCTTCGGCCAAGTGGTTTTTCCTCCACATTACCTCTTTCCGAAGTTAATATCAGATGTTTTCTCTGAATCTGAGGTGTTGAACAGCTGCTACGTACCACTTACTAGCTGCTTGCAGGTTGCCCCGCGTTTGTGTTGCAGTACCAGATGTAAATTCAGTTCGTTTCTCCCCAACCGGCCGGTCCTAGTGAATGCCTAACAATAAACTGTGACTGTGAACTGCGTTCCTACCACAAGCTATCAGCCAGCATGTAGGTACGTTTTGGGACAAAAAAATGTAACGCTGAAAAAATAACTAAGAACCATCAACGTATGTGTCAAATTATATTTCGGTAGGTAGAGATTTGTTAATAACTGGCAGCAGCCTCTTTTCTGCGCTAAGAGCCAACCTAGTTTAAAGATGAAAAAGACGAAGTTTCTTCGTCTGTCATGTTGGCAGCCTGGTTTTCGCCAGCCCTCCGGCTGTATCGATCCGTGGCCGCCATTCTCTTTTGTTCGTTTGAGAGCTAACCTACGTTCTAACTTCTGCAGTGATTTTTCATAGTTTCTTTTTTGGTCTTCAACCGTATTTTGCTTTTTTTAAGTCGGGGTAGTGTATCCCGGCACAGTGTGTGTTTTTTCGTGCGGAAAAAAGTTTTGTGCGCGACGATGGACGCGGATGAAAATCCGCTAGCGGCGGTCCTTCTACCGGCTACGCCAGTTGGCGGGCCTCGCGTGGTGTCGGGAGTCGAAATACCGCGGGCCGAGCAGCCGCGCCGTTCGGATCGTAAAAAATGCCCGAAAAAATTTTTTATTCCCGATGAGGAGTCCGGAGGGACAAAGAGGCCGCGTGTGGCGGTGGAGAATACCGCGGTACGGGAGGTTACGTCGGCCCCTCGGGGTGTCGGACAAGGCGCGGGATCGACGTCGCACCCGCAGGGGGTAGAAGGGACTACCCGGGACCCTCCGAGGATAAATGGTAAGTGCGAGAAGGGAAAAACGTCGGCCCCAAGGGGTGTCGGACAAGGCACGACCACGTGCGGTAACCCTCATCGGCATGTCCGCATAGTCGGAGATGTCGGCCCCCCGCCTCATACCATGCGCACCACAGGCGCTCACCACCTCCTATCGTCGGCCTGTTATGGCGTCAGACACCATACGTCGGCCTATTATGGCGTCGGACAAGATGAGGCGGGGGCGGGCCCCAGTTACTACTGGCCCCCACTTCATGCGTCGGCCGTCTGCGGTGGCGGACAGGAAGGACTACCGTCCCATGCGTCGGCCGTTTACGGTGTCGGACAGGAGGGACCACCGGCCCAGGGGCCGGCCGTTTGTGGTGACGGACAGGAGGGACCACCGTCCCATGCGTCGGCCGTTCTCGGCGTCGGACAGGAGGGACCCCCCCTACATGCGTCGGCCGATCTCGGCGTCGGACAGGACGCCGAATGTGCGTCGGATTCGGAGTATTTTTCGGAGGGGGCGTCGTCGGAGGACTCCCGCCAGCTTCCCGACGTACAGGGGCCATCGATAACGGGAGCGTTGTCAGCCCCGGCGACCGCACAGGCGGACCCGGCCTGGCTCCAGCGTCACTTGGAAGAGAGTCGGGCACCGGTCGAGGCGGCACCCGACATCCATGACAGAATATTAACAATTTTGGGGGAATACGTTCGCTCAGGGGTGCCTCGGGAGTATTATAAGACCCTCATGGAGAAGTACACGCCCAGGGGCGGGTTGAGTTTTCTATCCCCGCCGGCGATGGATAAGCTGATAAACGACGCGATTGGGAAGTCGGCCCAACTCAGGGACACCACCGTAGTACGGGGCCAGGCGATCCAGGCGGCGGCACTGGTCGCCACGGGGGCGGCGCTTTCAAGTTTGGTCGTGGAGGGGGCGGACCTCAACGACCCGCCACTGAGAAATAGGCTGCTGGATGCTTTGTGGCACTCCTCAGCGCTTCAATGTGCCAATTTTCACAAAATATCAAGGGAGCGCAAAAGAGCGGCTCTTATTCCCTTCACGGGGGAGTTCCGGGAGGTGGCCATGGCGGCGGATATTGGAGACAAGTACCTCTTTAACGGTCAGGCCCAGGTGTGGCTGCAACAACTGACGGAGACTAAACGGATCTCAACCCAGCTGATGCCGAGACGGCAGTACCGTCAGGGTCGACAAGCTCAGGTCGCACCGCCACCGCGGGCTCCCCATCCACCGCAACAGGAGTCGGGAAACGCCAGGCGCCCCGCAGCACGGACCACCTACCCGTCGCCTGCTCAGAGGGGCTCTCGCAGTCTTTCCGCGGCCACAGCCGGCGTCAACGTCAAGGGCCCACGAGGAGGACGTCCCCCAAGGATCGCCGATAAGCACAGAGGTAAGATATGCTGGCCGCTTAACAAATTTTTATCACGCCTGGAAGGCGCTGGGAGTGCGACCCACCATTCTAGAATGGGTAAAGGGATACAGAATTCCATTCGAAGGGCACCCCCCCCTTTCTACGGACCCCTCGGGGGTTCCGAGTATCCCTTCAGCCCACGTCCCAATCATGAATGAATTTATTCACAAATTATTGAATATAGGGGCAATTTCAAAATTCCCTAAAGGGGAGCCCTTTTTCCAATCCTCCGTTTTTCTCATCCCTAAGGAGGGGGGCCGTTTCCGATTTATTCTGAATTTGAAAGGGCTGAACGAGTGGCTGAGGGTGGATCATTTCCGATTGGATGACCATCGATCGGTTTTGCAAATGCTGCAGCCCGACATGTTTGGGGGGGTAGTAGATTTTACCGATGCATATTTTTTGGTTAACGTCCATCGGGCCTACAGGCGGTACCTAGTATTCGCCTGGGGGGAGGAGTTGTTTTGCATGAATTGTCTCGCCATGGGCCTAGCCTCCGCTCCCTATATGTTTCACAAGTTACTCCGCCCGGTAGTAGGGGTGCTGAGGAAGAGGGGGATATTAATAATTAATTATTTAGATGACTCCCTAATCCTAGGAAGGTCGTATGACGCATGCGAGGGGGCGATTGGAGCGGCCTTATCGCTGTTCGAGACATTGGGTTTCATTATCAATCGGGAGAAAAGCCAGCTTTCCCCCGCGCGAGTAATAACTTTCTTGGGGTTTATATTTGATTCAAGGACCATGACCATAGGGACCCCGCCGACAAAGGCGGTAAAATTACGGTCGGCAGTAGATGAGGCCCTTCGAGAACCGCGAATGGCGATCCGTCAACTCGCTCGGCTCATCGGGGGGTTGATAGCGGTAAGTCCCGCGGTACCCTATGGGTTGCTCTATGTACGGGCGCTGGAAAGAGATCGCTACTTGGCGTTGCGGGCGCAGGCGGATAATTATGACGCCGAGTGCTCATTATCGAGTTTGTCACGGGGGGGATTTACGTTGGTGGCGGGAGGCCTTATTCCGGCCTCCGGCTCGAATTCGCCAGGATATTTACGAGGAGGAAATTTTCACGGACGCCAGTGATACCGGGTGGGGGGGGTATTCCGACCCGCACCGAGTGGGAGGGTGGTGGTCGGCGACCCAACGAGAGGCCCATATTAATGAGAAGGAGATTCGGGCTATCCTACTTACCCTTCGGGCACTGGCGTCAGACTGGTCTCATAAGTCTATTATCCTCAGGGTGGACAACACTACAGCGATAGCCGCCGTAAATAAATTTGGCAGTGTACGTTTCCCACACTTTCACAATTTAGTAAGGGATATATGGCAGTTTTGTGAGACGCGAAAGTTGTGGGTGTTCGCTTCGTACATTCCTTCGGCGGAAAACGTGATAGCAGATTTTGAGTCCCGCAGGGACAATAGACATACGGAATGGGGACTTAGACGCCACCTGTTCCTGGAAATATCTAACCAATTAGGGACACCGAATATTGATTTGTTCGCATCCCAGGACCTACACCAATGTTCCCGGTTTTTCTCATGGTTCCCACACCCGGAGGCGGAGGGGGTGGACGCGTTCACTCACCATTGGGGGGAGGAATTTTTCTATGCCTTCCCCCCCTTCACTCTCCTTCCTCGGGTGTTGCATAAGATACAGACGGACGGGGCTAGGGGCATAGTGGTGGCCCCGGAATGGTCGTCCCAAATTTGGTTCCCAGTTTTTATGAGGCTAGTAGCGTCCGTCATCATTCGCTTAACGCCAGATCTTAACCCCTTGTTTTCTCCTTACAGCTCGGAGCACCACCCAGCGGCGCCGACGCTAACCCTGATGGTAGCGATATTGTCCGCAGATCCTTCCTCGCTCGAGGACTCTCGGCCTCGATAGCGGATACCCTGTGCGCATCGATCGCGGCGTCGACCTACCGACAATACTGCTCGACGTACAGGCTGTGGATGGCCTTCTGTCGTTCCCGCTCATGGGACCCATTACAGGTATCAATAATGAAGGTGCTAACATTTTTCCAGCATATATTAGACTCCACGACACATACCTATACTTCGTTTAACACGCATCGCTCGGCTCTCGCCCTACTTACGGATAAGGATATAGGGCGTAACGGGGATATTCGGCGTTTTCTTAAATCGGTCTATAGATTGAGACCAACGGGGGCGCGGTACCAATCAACTTGGGACCCAACTCAAGTGTTAGATTTTTTTCGTACTTCCACGGACCAATCGATCGAATTTTTATCACGTAAACTTTTGGTGCTGCTCTTGCTGGCGTCGGGCCAGCGAATGCAGACAATTCGGGCTATTCGGAGGGCAGATATTCATTTCTCGGTTTCCCAGGTAACGATTTTTGTCCCGCAACTGCTTAAATCTTCCCGGGGGCGGTAGCCCCCTCCATCACCCTCCCGTTTTTACCGGCGGATCCGGGGGCATGTGTCCCGTCGTGTATCGAGGCGTACCTCCGTCAGACGTCACATGTGGCATCTCCCGGGGACCCCCTATTCTTGACCACTAGAGGGCGCCGGACCCAGGCGTCATCCGCGACGCTTGCCAGGTGGGTGACGGATATTCTGGGAAAAGCGGGGGTGGATACTAACTTGTTCTCGGCCCATTCGACTAGACATGCCGCAGTCTCTGCGGCGGCTAGGAAAGGGGTTCCAATTGATGTTATCTTCACGGCGGCCGGATGGTCAGCCCGTTCCAAAATGTTTTGCCAGGTGTATAACAGGCCGCTCTGTTCGCAGGACTCCTTTGCCAGAGCGGTGTGGGGAACGACTCCGTCGACGTCAGTCTCCGATCGCTAGGAACAGCGAGTGGCTCAATGTATTTTTTGTTCTTTGGACCCCAAGCCCATGGCTTGGCTTTTTTGGTTTTTTAATGATTGAGATAGATCAAGTATTGTAGTATTCTACATTATGTTTTAAATTGGTGCACCAATTAAATTCGTTTTCCTAAATATCGCTGGAGTGGGAGTCTGTTTGCTTGTTTCCAACACACTTTCAACGGTGGGAGCAGGACCAGGGGGGCGGACCCCCGGTAGGGTTCCTCACTTACACCGCAAACCTAGTGACCCTCACCCCGCCAGGGCGGGGGTACCCTACCAGGAACGATCGTGATTTTGCGTTTTTCTGGGTTGATCTTCCTGGAGGGTATCGAGGTGCGGAGAGGGAGATGGGCCCATCGGACCAGCGTACCCGGGGTAGTCGGGGGCCTGGTGGATGGATCCTTCTAACAGCTGCCAGTTATTAACAAATCTCTACCTACCGAAATATAATTAAACAATCAACCTACCTGATGGGACAGGTTGATTAGGATTATATTAGGTAGGGACGAGATTTGTTAATTACGTCCCACCCGGCTTTCTTTGTATTTTGCCCGGCTGGGCCGGGGGTGGCAAGAAAGCCGCTCCCGTCCCTAGGCATCCACCAGGGATTTCCCTTCAAACTGAATGGCGGCCACGGATCGATACAGCCGGAGGGCTGGCGAAAACCAGGCTGCCAACATGACAGACGAAGAAACTTCGTCTTTTTCATCTTTAAACTAGGTTGGCTCTTAGCGCAGAAAAGAGGCTGCTGCCAGTTATTAACAAATCTCGTCCCTACCTAATATAATCCTAATCAACCTGTCCCATCAGGTAGGTTGATTGTTTAATTATTTATTGTTTACATAATTGAAAAACTGTCTAGACACCTATTTGCAGACCCTACGTTAAGCTACCCAAATCTGCACCACCACGCAGAAGGCTAGGAAGTCATGTTGGGCTATAGTGGATTTCACGGGCCGATGATAGCCGAGCAGCGCCGAAGATTTCCGAATACTGCCATGCTGTCGAACCAGATTCTGTTACCGTGGCTTTGTTTTGATAGTGATTTCATCGTTTTCCCCCAATAATTTTTCATTAATTACTCATACGATGGCTGGTGCTGTGAAACATTGTACCTATGAAACGTGTAGTAGTGACAGCAGGCCTCAAAGGCCTGGATTCGAGCCGGGAACAAGGTTTTTTCGATTTCCGAGGCCATGTTTTTAGTTCCGAAAGTGCGGTTTGTCGAAATACATCGGACTTACCTAAGATTTCGTGAAAACCCCCATCGGGAACTGCAAAGAACTGCTCTTTGTAACGCGTGGGTGACGAAATGTAAGAGGGACGACAGCAAGTTACGTCGATTGCGGACGTAAGAAAGGACTCTTATATCTGTTCTAAACACTTTGACCCGAGCGTTGTACAGTATGATTACGATAAACATCTACCTGGTGTACCAGTATGTATACATCTCTTGGTCATAATTTTAAAAGTTATATCCTTTATGTATGGTCCCTGTAGGTAATATACCTAAGTACCTACTCACTTGCTACTTGGACTTCGTCTGTCCGTCTGTCTAAACGTACATAGCCTGTATAAAATGTTGTTAAGGCCACATTATGGGTCTCTAGGTGCCGAACGTAGAGAGGCCCCTTCTTTGACTCAGCCTGCATTTGTCTACGTGTGTTCTGTTCAGCACTGCAGGCCTCATTTTAGGGACTAGTTTTTTGAAAGGTACTCTTGCCGCCATAGTACCGAATAAGAAATACTTATCCACGAGTGATTGAATACAGACAAATGATAAAACGGAAGCAAGAGCACTTAAAAACGTCACAAAATCCTATTCTTGTATGGCGCTTGTGGATCGACAGGTGATATCACTGGCTTTATCAGTTGAACAGCTGACTGAATCAGATCGGCCATGGCCTTCTCTGATCGGACTGACGCATGCGTAATGAGACCCGTGAAATTATCTATTGCCGTTACAATCTGTTTTGGCTACATGTACAACTCAAAATTTCTAACACCTTTTTGTTTGTTAGCGGACCCCCTCCCCCCTCTCCTCACCGTCAGTAGGTCCTCGTTGCAACCTGACCTCAACCACGAAGGAGTCCTGGGCAGGACGTTCTACATAATGGAAACCAGAACCCTCCAGCTAATCGGTTACCTCCAAGGGACTAGTGCAGCCCTTGCAGTGAAGTTCTTGGACAGTGCTGCACTGTTCACCGAATTCTTGTCTTCCAATAAGGCTGCTGATCCTGGTAAACGGCCATGGACTCTCACCGGAGGCTACTTCTCCGTGTGCAGAGAAACCACCTGGATGGTCTCGTGGGCCTTTTTGTAACGGGAGACGTTTCGGCGGGAAGACATCCCAATGACAGGCAAAGTGGTCCTGGTGCCGATGAGCGTCAGAGACTCCGGCGACCTGCTCCGTCCGTATCTTGCCCAGCATGGCGCCTAACCCAGGACGACTCGTCCAAGAAGGGCGTTCTGGACTAGGGGTGGGTCGCTCACTACTGAGCCGGTTCTTTGAGCCGGATCTTTCAGAAGAGCGAGAGAGCGGTGACTGAGTAAAAAAGAACCGCGGTTCTTCTGAGATCGGTTCGGTAAAGATCGGATCTGCTCTCTTGCTCACCGGTCAGCGGTCACCCCTCTCCCACTCTCGATCGCGGGCCTTGGCTCTTCGAATTCGGCTCCCCACTTCACCCCTCCCCGCTCCCAGTCACTCCCTGGACGCCGACGACGACATTCAATTCAGTCTTCAGCCGTCAGTCCGTTCTCGTCTCGACAAACTCTTCTTCCACTTGGGGTGATTTTGATGAGGCGTTATCTCATTTACACGGTAAACACGACCCCCAAGCTGAAGAAATTGTCGAATTAGACAAATACCTGTATGAGCCCTATTTGCCGCGGGTGAATGATCCTCTAGTGTGGTGGGAGAGTAGAAAATTCATCTACCCGAATTTGTATTCACTAGTGAGGAGGAGGTTGTGCATTTGAAGCACTAGTACACCTTGCGAGAGACTGTTCTCCAAAGCTGAGCAAGTGTGTACCGAAAAACGCAGCCGCCTGACTACCGACAAAATCACGATGATGCTCTTCATAGGGCACAATATGAATTTCATGTAAATAGTTTTTTTTTAGAAATTTGTAAACATTAATATTTACTTATATTAATATGATTAAAAAATGGAATATTCACGTTACTAAAATCTCTTTCTTTTTCTTTTACTTATATTAATATTATTAAAAAATGGAATATTCACGTTACTAAAATCTCTTTCTTTTTCTTTTAGCAACCCCCCCCCCCCCCCACCCCCCCGCTATAGCATGATGATCCCTCGGGAGAGGGAGCAATTTGTGATGGCGATTCTTAAAAAAAAAAGGATGAGCCGTTGAGCCGATCAAAAGAACCGGTTCTTTTAAGTGAGCGGAGCGCTCAGAGCCGTTCTTCAAGGTGAGCCGGTTTGCCCATCCCTATTCTGGACAGCCAGGGACTGGCTTCTTCTGGCGGGCGGATTGATGTGGTGGGCGCGGTATTTCGTATTTAGCGCCATCCATATCCGGGGAGCTAATCAGCTGAGCTGATTATAGGTACACCAGAGAAGGTTTGCCTACCGAGGGCGAACTCTGCTGGAGAAAAGTGAACTACTTATCTGTTATCATCTCAGCTTTTCCCGTGCGTCCAATAATTTGTTGCTAATTTTTCCCCTCAAAAATGGCATATTTCCTTCCAGTGACGGAAACGGAATTGAAAATGGTTGGTGGTGGAAATGCAGGACGGTGAATAGGTATATTTGATTGGTTCTATAATCTTAATTTTATCGTGGGTTACCTACCGAATAATGAGGAATCTGTACTATCCTTCAATTTCCGTAATAGTAATATAAAATACTATTATCTACACCTTGTCTTTCTCAAAGTTTAAAAATCATGTTACCTATTTATGTTAGGTACGCCGAAAACTATTGTTTTTTTCCCCGGAGACATTCAGCGGGACTAGTTTACCATAATAAATTTATATAATTGAGGATCCACAAGGAAAGTCGAAAAAATAAATAGGCAGGAATTACAAGAAACAAATCATTTATGAGACTTACATGAACGCATTTTGGTTTATTATTTTCAATAATGAACCATTGGAATCGAGCATGAAAAAAAAATTCTTACCCCCCCTCAAAATTTGATGGTTTACGTTTCAAGGTATGTAGAATCCAAAACTGCAATAAAAATATTTCTGTCTGTCCGCCGTACGCCGTACGGGCCACTTTTCTTAGTTACCATGAAAAAAATTGATGAAATTCGGGTTATAGGTTCTGTTCGGGGTCTAGTTGGTCCTCGAAGCTCGACGTTACTGTCAGTCATCTCTAAGGGGTTCAAAATAGGGGTTGAAATTTTCAAAACGCCTATACCTTTTTTTGACGTGAATCTTTTTACGGTTTTAAATAGTTCTTGAACTTACGAGTTTTTTAAGACCACCCGGAGCATCGTACGTCCAGCCGTCCGTTCACAGTAAGGCCCCGAAGTTTGCACCGACAGGCATTTTCGACTCCAGGGTGAATGAAATTGTATACAACAGACGAAATCTCGTCACCAGGGGCGCGCCGATTCTATTAGTGGGGTACCTAAAAGGTCGAGTTGGTTGTTCTGTAATATTATTTCATTTGAAAAATGATGTGCGTTTCTTTTTGTTAGGTACTGTTTGCAATCGACAGAATTATTTTAGCAACATTTACCTCGTGATTTAGGTAGGTACCTAGTAACGAGTACGGGGTCAGGTATTAACCTACTGAGGGTGTGCGATCCGGCTGGATTTTGTTGATAGGTCCTACTTTTGCAACTTGAACAACCGATGAAGTATTATTGATGGGTAAATTATTACACAAAGGCAAATTATTACACAATGGCAAATTATTACACAACGGCTCATCTACCCAGAAGGGGCTGGATTTTGTTGATAGGTACTTTTGCAACTTGAACAACCGTTGAAGTATTATTGATGGGTAAATTATTACACAACGGTTCATTATTCTATCTCCGTAGAAGGGGAACCTATACAGGTAAATTATTATACAACGGTTTAGGGAGGTACCTAGTAACGAGTACGGGGTTAGGTACTAACCTACGGAGGTCCGTGATCTACATAATATGTGTAGAATATTACATATGTTATATAGAAGGGTTATCTATACGGAGACCTGTGATCTGTAACAGGAGGGTATTCTATACAAAATAATAAACCGTTGTGCAGGGATTTGCAGCGTTTTTCATAACGTGTGAATAAAAGGAAGTATGCCACATTGAACACAATTTTCCGAGCTTGCCGACGAAGTGCCTTTCCGTGGCAAAAGGACGAAGACTGTCCTCTATGCGGGGTGTTGTTCATCAGTTGTTCATCAGATTGAACAGTTGAAATCAGATGAAAATGTAGGAAAAATAACAACGAGAGAACGAAAAATCACGACTTATCCACAAACAAAATCAATCACCAAACCAACAACGCAGTGCAGTGCAGCCAATACGCACGCACAAAAATTCGCAATGATTGACTTTTACCTGTCAAGGAGTAATTGAAGGGTTGTCTCGAGTACCTAGTAGTTCAAGACTTCTGTCCCTAGGGTTCGTCCTCGGTAGGCAAACCTTCTCTGGTGTACCTATAGCTAAACAACTGGAGCCTTGACGTAGGAGAGGGTCAACGAATTGGCTATCCGCAGGTGTCTCGTTGCTTCGCAGTCGTCTTCCCCGAGCTCTCCCATAGTTAGGTTACAGTGTGGTTGGTTAATGTAATGCAGTGAACAATAAAAAGTGAGCTAAATTCTTATTTATCCTGAGTGCTAATTCACCCTACGAATGATCCACAACACATCCAAGTGTTGCTACTATAGACATACAGCAACCACTTCTGACTATGATGAAAATGAACCTGAAGTCAAAACGCTACGAATCATTACATGAAGGTTTATTATTTTCCTGTATCCACGTCTCCGCAGATCACTGAATCTCTGTTAGTGTAAGACTCTGCATTAGTGGGGCCGTTTTTTGTGGCAGATACCTACACACACACACACACACACACACACACACACACACACACACACACACACACACACACACACACACACACACACACACACACACACACACACACACACACACACACACACACACACACACACACACACACACACACACACACACACACACACACACACACACAGAGAGAGAGAGAGAGACAGGGAGAGAGAGACAAGTGATTGAATGACTGACAGCGTTTATTTAAATAAAACAGCACAAGATTAGGATCAACTTTAAAATCTGCAAATTATTACACAACAAAATTGGATGGTTTCCGTTTCAAGGTATGTAGAATCCGAAAATGCAATAAAAAAATTCTGTCCGTCCGCCGTACTTCGCACTTTCCTTAGTTTTTACCATGAACCAAAATTGACGAAATTCGGTTTATAGGTCCCATTTGGGGTTTAGTTGGTCCTCGAAGCTCGGCGTTAATGTCAGTCATCCCTAAGGGATGAAAAATAGGGGCTGAAGTCCCCAGGACGTCGTTTTCTCGAATTTTTTCACGGTTTCAAATAGTTCTCGAACTTGGAAATTTGTTTAAGACCACCCGGAGCATCGTACTCCCAGCCGTTCGTTCACAGTAAGGCCCCGAAGTTTGCACCGACAGGCATTTTCAACAGGAGGGTGAATGAAATTGTATACATTTAGCCCAAATATCATCACTAGGGACGCGCTAACAACCTGGAATTGGCCCGAGTTAAAATCATTGCTAGGGAGCACCTGATTATATTCACGGAGAATGAAGTCGATTTGTTTGTTCTGGTATATTATTTCGTTTGAAAAATGATGGCTCTTTTGGAGTTTGTTGATAGGTAGTGAAACTTTGAAACGTTGAAGTATTATTGATGGGTAAATTATTACACAACGGTTCATTATACCATCTACGTAGAAGGGCTGGAGTTTGTTGGTAGGTACCTACTTTTAAAACTTTCTTCACACCACATCAACAAGTTCCCTTCAGAACTTCATTATTTGCGTTTCTTTTTGCCATTTTAATTATACTGTTTGTCATCGAAAGAATTATTATAGCAACATTTAACTCGTGATTTCGGTAGGTACCTAGTAAAGAGTACGGGGTTAGGTAATAACCTACGGAGGGTCTTCGATCTACATAATATGTATAGAATAGTACATATTATATTATATAGACGGGTTATCAATACAGAGAGCTGTGATCTGTAACAGAAGGGTATTCTGTAGAAAATAATAAACTGTTGTGCAGGGATTTACAGCGGTTTTTTTTTGTATTGTACAGTTGTTGTACGGCCACATAACAACTGAAACGCAAATTTTTCGAAAACGTCGAATACGAGAGGTGTTAATCAACAGGTCATCAACAACAGACCGTTATATCTTAAGTTCGAGTTGTTTCCAAAAACACCGAAAACTAAAAAAGTCCATAACGAGAGGCGTTATCAGCAACAGTCTGTTGTGTCTTTAAGACACAACAGACTTATTTACAACTGTTACTGACAACAGTTATTCTTGGGCAACCAACAGCCTGTTGTCGTTTTCTGGAAATAGCAATAACGCCTCACGCATCTCAGTGACGTACTACGTAACTCGATAAGTAAACTTCTTCGACGATAACCAAATACGATCTCCATGGCTACGCTATCGCGTCACCCCGAATTTTGTAGAAAGACAGGAGGAGCCGGCCTCGGTCGGGAAGGTTTTCCACCATTTGCGTTCTCTTTAGGGATTTGGATGCTTGAACTTCATGTGGTTCGTGTACCTATTCATCTTGAGTACTGCCATCCGAAAGCCATGAGCGCGGTAAGTACTTTATATTTCGCAAGTATTGTGGGTATTTAAAGCTATAGAACGGACCCAAGGTCAAAATGGAATAATTACTGTAGTGAATGCTTAGGTGACGCGCATTCACCACTAGAGGCGTTAAGGTATGTTGTGCCCGGTTTGGTTATAGTGCAGAGCTACCACCAGGCGCTTAGCGTCAGGGGTACCGGGGGTACCGGCGCTACCCTACACGAAAAATGAAAAAAATTACATTCCGTAGGTAGGTAGCAATTTGAATTGTCCACTCATAACTCCATCCTCCATGACTCTCCCTCCATGAACTATCCTCCAACCTCCATGTCTGCCAGTCATGGACGAAAAACAGCCAAGTATCGATTAGTCGATTAGAATCATATGGTTTTCGGCAGGTTTCGAATATTTGAAATCTCAAGGTCGCTGGGGTACCGCTACCAGTCCTGCGGAGGCCCAGAATCCGATGTGTGTGTGTCTCTACATCGTCTGTGTGAGTGTGTTTGCGTGTGTGAGTGAGTCTTACACATCTTTAGGAGACTGTGTTAGTAAGTTGGGCTAGCGCAAATATCCAGCGTATCCAATCTTGGTGAGGAGGGATACTGGCGTATGGATCGATTGTAGCTATCAATTAAAAACTCGAGAAAAAAACTTTAACAACTTGTCACTGTCATCCATTTTGCTTTTCGGAAGCTATTCTTACGACGGCCTGTTTTCTCATAATTTTATTACTTGTAGTTTTCACAATAATTGTTCCTAATTTCAGGTTTAGTTTTTTGAATTCGAATCTTTCCTAGTGTCCTAGTCTCCTCCTAAAATGGATAGTTGTTGCGTTAATTGTTCCGTGGTTCGGCGTTCGTTAGTTCTCGTAGTTTTAGCGAAAAGAACGACATCATCAGAGCCGGCCGTTCAATCTCAGCGTTGCCTCATTTCAAGAGAGTTGTGAAGGAACGTAACCGAGAGTACACTCGGCATTTCACTGTTGAAACATACAATAGGTACCAATGGTTATCAGGCTGTAGTTCGAAAAACCTTTTATTTTGTTTGCAAGGGAATGTTATGAATTATTTCTAATGAATTTGGAAGATCAATAATATCATAAAATTCCTTTGACAAACAGCTTGCTAAGAACTGCTTCACATTTACATTTTTAGAGTGTGTGAGGAAGTGTGAATGTTGGTGGGGGGGGGGGGGTGGAATTCATTGCGGTACCCCCGTCACCAGAGGCACGCTACGCTCCTGGCTACCACCATGCCCGGGATCTTTTAGGATGTTTGCCTGGTTTGGTTATAGTGCAGAGCTACCACCATGCCCAGGATCTTTTTGGATAGATGCTTGGTTTGGTTATAGAACAGAGCTACCACCATGCCCAAGATCTTTTAGGAGGCGTTGCCTGGTTTGGTTATCGTGCTAGACGACCACCATAGGTTGAGGAGAGAGATAGTAGTTTTCAACTAGAGGAGAGCGTAGAATGGTTGGAAAGACGAAGGAGGCGAGTATTTATAGCCCTTAGGGCTATCTCCCTCCATCCTCCAGCTAGTGGAGGATGGTGGGGATCCCCACCACCTATTTGGCGAGATCTTAATTTCACAGGGAGTGGTTCTGGGAGGATACCACGACAATTACTATGGCTGAATAATTATGTTACGAGCTAGTATGAGAAAAAAGAGGTTGACTAGACAGACAAATTATACATCATTGACAAATTATTACGTTAACGTCACTTCAACATATGTCCGGAGTTATGCGAACACGTAACTTTCTCATGGAACTTACGTTGGATAGTTAGCATCCGAATTTGTCACCCTAGAACAGAGTTACGTTTTAGAGTTACGTTTTTCGGAAAATGGTTGTGACAACTCTCTAATAGCTACTTAACATCAATTGATATTTTTGGTTTACCGTTTGATTTGTCATTGTTGTATTTTTGTTTCTGTTATTTTGTGATATCATTTGGGTTATAATTCTTGAAAATTTAATTTTAATTTGTCATAATTTAAGTACATATTTGTTTTTGAGATAATTGTGGGGGGGGGGGGGGGTAACCCCCGCTAACCCCCTCCCTCCTAGCTACGCCACTGTTTCTAGGGTTCTTGACCTCACCTCAACAACCCTAGAAGTGTTAGGTATTTAATTTGTATTCTTCATCATTTCTTGGTATGTACTTAGTTTCCAACACACATAAATAATTTGGGCGACGGATCTGTTGACCCGCACACACCATATATCCCGAAAGGTTTAGTCAGTGGTAAGTATTTGGCTCAGTGCTATTATTTACAATTTCTTCGCTACTACTGACATTTCTATATAAATTAATTTATTAACTTACTTAATTTATTAATTGTTCTACACTGCTGTCATTTAATTAGAAGCCAATAATAAAGAAATATATAAAAAGAGTTGGGAGAACCAAGTCGAAAAAAATTATTGAGACTTAAGTGATGATCATGAGGCAGCCAAAGGATATAGTTCAAGAGGGCCCTTTTCAGCAAATATCACACTGGAAGTCGCATGGTGGAAGAGAGATTATTATGTGTATGGTAGTACGGGAAATATATTAATGATATTCCCACGCCATTGCTCGCCCACTAGCTCGTTTACAACAATGCGAAATATGTTTCATTTCGCCGTTCTGAATGTTCCAAATGACGTCTATTTTCGGATATGAAAGTTCACCAGAGAATGATGGCAATTCCTAATCGGAATTTGACGGACTGCCCATCATGACAATAATAATAACAGCTTGCGACTCTCAACTCCCCGAGTGAATTTGGTCGGCCGTATCACCGTATTAACTGTGGGCTTATTTGAATTTCATTATGATTCAAATATAATTATTGCTGCGCCCTCTCGAAGAATTGGAATGCCGTGTTATGAAGCGTTTATCTTCGTCTGCTGATATCAAAATCTCACGCGATATTATTTTTAATTAGACTGTCACACATACACACACAAACACGCGCGCGCAAGCACGCACGCACACACACGCATCCTTGGCGTGCTCAGATGCAAATAATTTGTATTCTTATTCTGCAAAACACGACCCTCCGAATGACTAGATAAAGGTGTACTTTCTAGATCACCGGAAATAAATCGCTGTATAGTTTATTCCCCCCCCCCCCCCCCCCAAACAAATCCTCCATACCTACCTACAGAGATGTTGGCTGTTTATTTATTGATTCGTTCATATAAAATAATTGAAATAGCTATCTCTGGTGGTTTCCACCAATTTTGGCCCCCAAACTCGAATAAACTACGCTCCTTTTTTTTAAAATAAATTATCTCTGATCATTGGTAGTGCCATTTAATCGTCTTGATCCACCTGTTGACACTTTTTCCAGTGTTATTATACAAATTGATGGTGATTTCAAACGATTTCCCAGGTTTTTGACTCATAAAAAATCAATTTCGGGAGCTGAACATCTGGTAGAACCTCAATTTTCTATTCTTTGGTCAAAATCGACTTCATATTCGGTCTTCTCGTCCCCAAAAACATGAAAAACGATACCTTAAAAGCTCATGTTACCAACATGTTGCTAAAACTCAAAAAGTACCTATTTTTATACACATTTTCACTCATAACACCCCTGGGTATATTCCGATAGGGCTGAAAAGTTTCGGGACACAACTAGGGCCTAAATGGAGCATGTGTGCGAAAGAACGAATTTTTTAGACCGAAAATGAAGCCTGTACACGTGATACGGCGGACGGCGGACGGCGTACGGCGGACGGACATTGCATTTTTGGAATCTACGTACCTTGAAACGGAAAAGGAAAAATTTTGAGGGGGTGTTATAAAAATTTTTTGCTGAGCGATTACATAGGTGTATTATTCACAGAATAATAAACCAAAATTTACCCGCCAAAAAAAAAACCTCTTCAGCCGCAAAAAGGAATGATATACATTTTGCCGGCGGTGCGAAAAGTTGCCCACCAAACAGCTTTGAAAAAAATTTCAAGTTTTGGGTGGATCACTGAATCATTTGTTTCTTTCTCATTTCTGACGACGTGACAACTGTATCGCATCAGACCTCCCTGGGGAATGCCTAACCCTGACCGAAGAGGGAGGCCGAAAATGGAAATGGCATCCGGGGCAGGGCTGGTGGTTTTGAATGAGGGCAGCTCCCCCAGATTCCACCGCCCAGGACAAAGGGGAACCACAGCAGATATATCGTCGTTCAGGCCAGATTCAGAGACCCTGGCCAGAGAAGTACAGAGATGGCAAGTTACGGAAGACTTCACTGGCAGCGATCATCAGTACACAACATTTTGAATGCCCAGAGCATCAAGTACATCGTACTCCATGGAGGGACGTCAGTAGAGCTAAAGGACTGAACCTAGCAAAATTTGATAAGGAACTAATGATACAGGTTTTGCAGAATGGAGATCGATCACTGAATAGGAGAGCACAGGGGTAAAATTTTGACGCTGAATTGGTACCTAGTGTAGAAATCCACTGAATTGATAGTGGAGGAAATGATAATTACCAGAGCCTGCGATGCATCAATACCTAGAAGGAGACCCAGACCAGACAAGTGCCCCATTTACTGGTGGAATGAGGGTATCGCAGCGCTTAGAAGATCATCCGAGGCGTAGATCCCAGTGGGCGAGAGGAAGACAAAATCGGTAACCTGACATAGGTAGAATACACTGAGGCCAGGAGGAGGAAATAAACAACAGCATAGCGGATTGCTGGCAAAAAATAGTCAACGAAGTAAACGAGGAGCCCTAGGGACGTGGGTGCAAAATAGTAACAGGAAAGCTACGCACACCTGATGGGAGTCATTTTATGAACGAAGAAGAAACCATGAATACGGGTGCGTGGGGGGTCCGGAGTTCCTCCTATTTACTACTGCAGAACTAAAAACTCTGCGAAGTCCTTGTCACATGGGTTTGTTATTCCACTGGACACACCTACAGAAATGTTGGCTGTTCATTAAATTTTTCTTTCATGTGCAATAATTAAAATAGTTATTTTGGTTTATTATTTTCAATAGTGAACCTTTGGAATCGAGCATGAAAAAAAAAAAAAATTTTAACCCCCTACTCAAAATTTGATGGATTACGTTTCAAGGTATGTAGATTCCGAAAATGCAATAAAAAAATTTCTGTCCGTCCGCCGTAAGCCATACTGAGCACTTTTCTTAGTTACCATGAACCGAAATTGACGAAATTCGGGTTATAGGTTCCGTTCGGGGTCTAGTTGGTCCTCGAAGCTCGACGCTACTGTCAGTCATCTCTAAGGGGTTCAAAATAGGGGTCGACATTTTCAGAACGCCTATACCTTTTTTTTACGTGAATCTTTTACGGTTTTAAATAGTTCTTGAACTTACGAGTTTTTTTGAGATCACCCGGAGCATTGTATACCTACGTCTAGCGTTCCTTCACAGTAAGGCCCCCAAGTTTGCAACGACTGGCTTGGTCAACAGGAGGATGAATCAAATTGTATACATTCAGCCCAAATATCATCACTAGGGAGCAGGTATCATCACTAGGGTGAAGGCTGTATGAAGTCGAGTTGGTTGTTCTGTGATATTATTCCAATTGAAAAATGAAGGCGGTTTTGGATTTTGTTGATAGGTACATTCGCAACTGAACAACCGTTGAAGTAATATTGATGGGCAAATTGTCACACAACGGTAACAAAAAACTACAGGATAAAAATAAAATAGTCTATTTCCACGTAAAATAACAAAAACTGTAGACCGGTTTCGGTTGTTACACCATCGTCAGTACACTATAGAATGAAACTACTGGAACTTGAGCGCCTATTTATACAAATGGTAGTCCAATCTCATTGGCTGTTGAGGTCAAGGAAGTGAAAGGGAGGTGGAGCCTGATTGGCTGGAATACAACGCTAGTGAAGGGTGGTACATTCTGATTGGAAAGGAAGTAGGACAAAAGAAAAAGGAAACAAAATCCATGAGGTGATACTAACCAAGCTTACAGAAATAAATCGATCAAAGGTGAATGATTTTGAAATTCATTTCATTTACAGAAGAGCCTAACTTGTGGATTTTCAGTATTTCCAATATTGTTCCAATGCATCCAGTTTCGAACCTTTATTACAAAGATGAACTATCTCAACTGATGAATTGTTCCTGTCAATACTGAAGTTAAATCCATGACCCTCCTCCCTTAAATGATTAGCAAAAGCAGAATTACCAGAACCATCCCTAAAACATCGTTGGTGTTCCCTTAATCTTTCCCTGAATTTACGCCCCGTTTGACCACAATATTTAACTCCACAATCACATTTCAAAAGATAAACCCCACTCCTATCCTCTAACGGAGGGTACTGACCATAGAAAACAGTGATCTACGCAGAAGGGGCATCTATTTCACTCCACATCAACAATTTCCCTTCAGGACTTCAATATTCGCGTTTATTTTTGCCATTTTAGGTACTGCTTGTCATCGACAGAACTATTTTAGCAACATTTCTGCGAAACACATAATATGCGATCTACATAATATGTATAGAATAGTACATAATATTATATTATATAGACGGGTAATCTATACAGAGAGCTGTGATCTGTAACAGAAGGGTCCTCTGTACAAAATAATAGACCGACCAATTTTGGCCCCCCAAAAACACGAATAGGCTCCTTTGTCTCTTCACGTGTTATATTATAATTTCATCGATTAATTTATTGACTGATAGAGTATCAGCATACTTCCATTGTAAATTATCATTATTTTTGTTTAAAAAAAAAAAGTATTTTGACCAGGTCAATAACTCCTCCCCTCAGCACAAGTTATGCCAAATTTCATTAATTTTGGTTCATGGTAACTAAGAAAAGTGCGAGGTACGGTGAAGGACGGACAGAATTTTTTTAATTCCATTTTCGAATTCTGCGTACCTTGAAACGTAAACCAGGAAATGAAATGGAGGGGGGGGGGGGGGGGGGGTTTGAGGGGGATTCCAAAGGTTCATTATTGAATATAATAAACCAAAATTTCTGTCTGTCCGCCGTACGCCGTACGCCCTACTTCGCACTTCCCTTAGTTAGGTACCATGAACCAAAAAAAAAAATGAAATTTGGTTTGTAGGTCCCGTTTGGGGTCTAGTTGGGCCGTGAAGCTCGTCGTTACTGTCAGTCATCTCTAAGGGGTAAAAAACATGGTTGGGCATTTTCAGAACGCCGTAGCTCGAAAACATACCATAGAAGGGTATGGTTTTTTTAACGTTTTTAAATTGAGCTTGAACTAAAGGATTTTTTTAGTTCACCCAGAGCATTGTACGACCAGCCGTTCGCTTGCACTGAAAAGCTTCGTCAACATTCGAGAACATATTTGGGTCCTAGTTGTGCTCCGAACCTCGGCAGCCAAATGGGAATACACCCAGGGGTGTTATGGGAGAAAAATGGGTGTAAAAATAGGGGTTTTCGAGGGATTTTTGAGGTTTTAGCGAACGTGAGCTTGTGATGTATCGGTACCTTCGGACGCTACTGGCACTAACGCTATTGCTACCACACAGGCGGCTGGGGCGGCGCATGGAGTGTGTTGGGTGGAACCTGGCGACAATCGTCCGATCCATGCTGTGATAGGAATTATTACGATATAGAAAGAGTACCTATAGATATTTTTCCGTTCCTACGCGAAGTCATTTTTCCAGCCGTTAATATTAGTATTTTTAATTAGCTGGTTATTGTTATTGTTTTATTATTTTCAATACCTACCTAATGAACCATTGGAATCGAGCATAAAAAAAAATTCTACCCCCCCCCCCCCTCCCCTCAAATTTTAATGGTTTATGTTTCAAGGTACGTAGAATCCGAAAATGCAATAAAAAAAACTTCTGTCTCTCCGGCGTAGGCCGTATTTTTAATTAGTGCTGTCTTGTAAATAAAAGTCGGATTTTGTCCGCCAACACTGTGCTGGCCTGTGTCCAACCGCCAACAACAACACTATAGAAGGTTCAGCTACCAAAAATAATTTTTCATGAGCCAAAAACCTGGGAAATTGTCTGAAATGACCATAACATTTTATAATAACATTAGAAGTAGTAATTAGCAGGTGAATCAAAACAATTAAATTGCAAAGATAATTCGTTAAACATAGGAGCCTAATTCGTGTTTTTGGGGACCAAAATTGGTGGAAACCACCCGAAATAGCTTTTTCAATTATTTCACATGAAAGAAACAATAAAAGAACAGCCAACATTTCTGTAGAATAATCCACCCTCCCCAGAAGATCTCTCCTCCCATCCTGTCCAGTAGAATAATAAACCCATGTGACAAGGACTTTGCAGCGTTTTATTATTGACCTTCTGAAGTGTTCTGTATAAATTTTTTATTGTTGTTAAATACTGTTTTATATTTCTTAGTTAGTCATGACCTATTGTGTTATGTATGTTCACAATGAATAATAAACTGAAACTGGGGGCCTATTCACTAAGCCAAAGAGACATCTCTTTCAGGTCCGACTCTCTCTTTTGGCAAAATAGATTTTTATAGTATCCATGACAGGGTTATTCAGTAACTTTTAAAAGAGAGAGTTGGCGGCCATCTTGGCATTCTCGATCTCTTTCAGAGAGACAGCTAACGAGTCTTTCCTTGAAAGAGAGAGTCTATTTCTCGATTGTTTCACAGTGATCGTCTAATATCCTCGTTCATCCGCAACCACATCGATAATTTTGATCGTGTATATTTTTCATTTCATAAAGATTAAATTTTTCATTTCAATTTTGATTAAAAATATATAATTTTTTTTTTTCTACGCCGGGTCGGTGAGGCAACTTCGGCCATCCGACATCTAGCAGCCCAATATAGTGTTGCGTTGCGGTGACAGCTGTCTTGATCATCTGCTATGTTGGATCTGACGTCCAATATATAAATCATTATTGATTCATGAGTAAAAACGTCCAAGTACGGGTTGAGGTAGGTACCTACCTACCTAAGTATGGCCGTTCATTAGGTGTAGATATACCTAATACAAGCATTAAGCCCCCTAATTCGACTTTTGGTTTATTATTCTGT
>CATPAC010000219.1:0-16036 GCA_954871275.1 Leptopterna dolabrata
CACATGAGTTCATTCCTACTACTATAATATGGCATTCTTCACTATCTGCTCTTTGGGTTGAAGCTTTGCAGTTGATGCGTTTATTATTATTAGTACCTCCATTGGGACAAGTATCCGGATTGTGCTTTTCTCTGCAGTACAAGCATCTTACACCGTCTATGTTGTATTTGATGTGTCCCACTTGGAAACAGAGCGAACGTTGAGGGACTGTGGGAACATAGAGGTTTACCTTACTTCTCACTCCATATATAGACAGTTTTGTTCTTCCCGTCATCTTTACACGTTCAACAGTGAAAATGGTGATACGGGAAGACAGACCAATGGGCTTAAAGCATTCTCTTCCTGCAACGTGTAGTTCTTTGTGTACACAGGAAGAGCTACTTCTTAACGTACACACGAAGAACTATGCGTATACGTGTAGAGAATGCTTGAAGCTCATTGGTCCGTCTTCCCGTATCATCTTGGTGTATCAGTCCCACAGTTGAACTAGTTAGTAAAGATCGCGGGAAGAAGAAAACCAGTGTACTGATATGTAATCTGGGATAGACTGAGCATCAAACGTGATGAAGCAGGTGGTTTCCAACTTTGCTAGCCGTAGTGTACCATTGTGTTTCTGGTTGAACAGGTTAAATTCTTGATGTGTGACATTTATAGGCGAATTGCTGTTCCCTCTAGAAATTACGTATCAGGTAAATTGCCGAGTAGTTCAACTCATATACAACTTGAGAGTGCTAGTGCATCACTTCAGATCACGTACAGAACCACAATGGATGGATGGATCCACAATTTATAAATAAATTTAAAAAACACGTCCTCAAAATCAAACCAAGGGGAAGGTCGTTCTAGAAGGTCGCCACAGAGCTTTGCCAGTGTTAATTTTGGGTTGTTGGCAGCATTGAGAACCTTGCCTCCGAGGCTTCCCTCTGCCTCCTTGAGCCAATCAGATATCAATAGACCTAATACTTAATTTTTTTCCGCACTTCTACTCGTGATCACCATAATTTTAAAAAGAGCACTTATTTTTGAAAACAGGATTAAAACTACCATTTTTTCAAGAGTTCTCAATATATAGGTACAGGGTGTCCCAGTTCCTTCTGGAGAAACTCAGGGAATCGATTCTACTCTTCATTTGGAACAAAAAATGCTGAGTAGACATTTTTCGAAAAGTTCTTCCTGTCAAACATCCGACAATTTGTGTTTTCCAACTTTTCGTTATCTTGCCACAAAAAAACGCTAATAATTTCGAAAATATTGAGACTACAACAAATCCAATTACACCGTTTGAAGGAACGTTATATTTCCTGTAAGAGTCTTCTGTTTTCAATGGTCAGAGTCACTTAAAATGTTCGCCAGTATCAGTTGGAACATTTGAAATTTTCAAAATTTAAAATTGTGAAAAAGATTGTACGTTCTACTGAGGTTACAAAAAATACCTGCAAATTGTCAAATTTCACAAAAACTTCTTCATCTAATAGCTTTGCATTGATAAACTTAGATTCAAAAATAACGTTGTAGTGAGTTAAAAAATGATAACTGAACGTTTGAAAACATGAGCAGAGGTGAATTGGGGGGGAGGGTTCACAGTTGAATAAGAATAATGCTGGAATATGAAGGGGACATATCGAAGTTCAAACAACAACGAATGATTAGTTCCAACATTCAACGAGAATGGACAGGGAGGTGTCCCTAGAACGTGATTTTGCTTGCACAAATATATCTTAATAATAAATTATGAACCTCGGTTAACCTCCTTATCAAATTGCAACAGAACCCTTCTTCTCTTCCACCAGTTCAATTTAATGTGTCTCGTGGAAAGGAAGTTGTTATGCCGCTTTATTTTTCAAATCAGGAGTACCGAGATATGCCGCTCATGTATTGATACTGTAACTGCAGCAGTACAACACTTGTAAAGCCTATTAGATGAAGAAGTTTTTGTGAAATTTTACAAGTTATAGGAATTTTTTTGTAACCTCAGTAGAACGTACAAACTTTTCACAATTTTGAATTTTGAAATTTTCAAATGTTCCAACTGATATTGGCCACCATTTCAAGTACCTAACTATAACCACTGAAAACAGAAGAATCTTACAGGAAATTTAACGTTATTTAAACGGTGTAATTGAATTTGTTGTAGTCTCAATATTTTCGAATTTATTAGCATTTTTATGTGGTAAGGTAATGAACAGTTTGAAAAACACGTTGTCGGATATCTTCAAAAACTAAGAACTTTTCGAAAAATGTCTACTGAGCAATTTTTGTACCAAATAAAGAGTAGAATCGATTCCCTAAGTTTCTCCAGAAGGAACTAGGACAACCTGTATATTTTTTTCCCGAAACATTTTCTTGACGAAAATACCCTATTGCTATGGTAACCTGGCGTGGGTGTGGTGCATACCAAAAATTGACTGGTATTTTGAAAGGAAGAAAAATGCAATGCGAGAAACTGTGCCCCTGACCCCAAACCGCCGGATCAGAGACATAATAAAACCCTCGATCCCACTCCATCTCCACCCCAGCCACCACGTAATCTCCAGCAACCTGTAGGTAACTAAACCCTGAAAAAAGATGAACCCATCAATCTTGGTGATGTGATTCAAAATGTCATTCAAACTGATATTCAAAAAACGCTGCAAAGTCCTTGTCACATGGGGTTTATTATTCTACAGAAATGTTGGCTGTACATTTATTGTTTGTTTCATGTGAAATAATTGAACTAGCTATTTCTGATGGTTTCCACCAATTTTGGCCCCCAAAACACAAATTAGGTAGGTACGATCTTTTTTTTTTTTTTTTCAAATTAACTTTGATCATTGGTAGTGCCATTTAATCGTCTTGATCCACGTGTTGACACTTTTTCTAGTGTTATTCTACAAACTGATGGTGATTTCAGACGATTTCGCAGGTTTTTGACTCATACAAAATCAATTTTGGGAGCTGAACATCTGGTACAACCTCAATTTTCCACTCCTTGGCCAAAATCGACCTCATATTCGATCTTCTCGTCCCCAAAAACATGGAAAACGATACCTCAAAAGCTCATGTTACCAACATGTTGCTAAAACGCAAAAAGTACCTATTTTTACACACATTTTCACTCACAACACCCCTGGGAATATTCCGATCAGGCTGAAAAGTTTCGGGACACAACTAGGGCCCAAATGGAGCATGTGTGCGAAAGAACGACTTTTTTAGACCGAAAATGAAGCCTGTACACGTGATACGGCGGACGGCGTACGGCGGACGGACATTGCATTTTTTGAATCTACGCACCTTGAAACGGAAAAGAAAAAAGTTTGAGGGGGGGTTATAAAAATTTTTTGCTGAGCGATTACATAGGTGTATTATTCAGAGAATAATAAACCAAAACCGTCTGTTTTAGTGAAGGAAATCACTACTAACATTAGTTCTCTCGACATAGTGAACCTAATATTGCCATGAATGTTCTTCAAAATATCCGTATCATGACAAGGAACACATGTTCCACCCGAGGAAAGTACGAAGAAATATTACATAATGTAAATAACTAAATCATTGATGCAGCCATGTTTTTCGAAGTAGAACTTCCAATCAGAAGCAAATGGACACTTCCCGGTTATAAATCATACCCAGTGGGCAAGGGCTGAGTTTGGGGGGGGGGGGGGGGCAGTTCTCTTGGTTTTTGCTGATGTTAGTTGATGTGGGTTGCTTCCAATCAGGGAGTATTATGTACAAATATAAAGGTGTATTATACATTGAAGGGCTGGATGTCCAACTTGGGGCTGTGTGTGGATGACCATCTGAATATAGGCGCAGAAATGGAGAATTATTTGCCAGAATCAGTGGCCACCCTAGTAGGAGTATACTTCATGAACTGGGACCCATATTCATTATGGGCGGTGACTTCAGTGCCAAACATCAGAGTTGGAATTCGCGAAAACCTAACAGGTATGGTGGGTGGGTCTTTGACATTTGAATGGAAACGTGCAACAGAGTGAGGAGTTTGATGGTGGACCCTCGAGAGTCCTTCCCTCTATACCAGTGAGATTATGACTGGTTAAGAAGGGATATCGATTAGGCTTCCCCAAACGACCCCGTCTCCACCGGAAGAAAAAATAGGTTGAGACCAGCCACACCGTCACACTCCTCCCCACACGACATACTTCTGGGTAGCAGAAGTATAAGAGGGAAAAGGGGGAATGCAAATTAGTATGAAGTTCTGGTTCAGGAAAGGATATCTGAACAACTTCAAGGTCCTCCATGTAATGGTACTATCTCAATAATATTTACTGGTGGAGAACAAAGCTCCTACATACGAGTATTGGCAGAGAAAAAATGTTGTCAGAGGTTGTTGTCCAGTGAATTGTGCTCATCTGGGCAAACTCTAGGTGATCAACCTCCATTGTTAGGATGGAACAACTATTAGGACTTGTTAACCGAGACACGGCATTACTCGCCTTCAAATGAGCTCAATATATTTTAATTATATTGACACTCGAAAGGGGATGGGGAAGCCAATAGCTGTATGTATTATCAAAGGGACAGGATGATAATAAAGGAATGCTTCTGGAAAACGTTTGGGCTTATCCTTCAGGTAAGCCCACAAAAAGTGGATGGAGTATGGTGAATTACTCAGTGCATACTACCATGTGACAGAGTGAGGAGAGTGACGGTGGACCCTCGAGAGTCCTCCCCTCTATACCAGCCAGATTATCACTAGTTAAGAAGGGATATCGATTATGCTTCTCCAAACGACCCCATCTCCACAGGAAGATCGATAACAACCACACCCTCAATTAAATCTAAATCTACACATAGAACACTCTGATGTGCCTACTCACTATGATCCAAGACCCCATGTGAGACCAAGCTACCTAGATTGGTTCATATCTAAAGGTCTAACGAATGTCTGACATGTCTCAGCTCCAATCACTTGAAGTTCACACTCCACCACAAACCAATATTATCCATTAGCCGTCCGACTCTTGTCCACCATCCTGTGAATTGGTCGGAATACAAGATACATTGCTGATGAACTCCCTGGCCTTACCCCACTGGTTAGTGAAAAAGACATTGATCAGGCTATTGAAATCATTACAAAAGTCATCACATCAGCTGCAGAAGCAGCCTCGCCAATGATACCTGTTGTTTGTTAAGGTCAGTTCAAGTTTCCATCGAGTATGGGTGGCTCAAAAAATAGCACAGCAAAGATTCAAGACTTGAATGCGGCTGTTCGTTAGGGGTATTTTCCATGGGCCTGGAAACATGCCCACATTGTGATGATCTCAAAGCCTAGCAAGCCAGGAAATGAAATCATGTCGTAATCAATATGTCTGCTCCCAACACTTGCCAAAACATTTGAAAGGCTGGTTTTGCCCCATTTCCACACCTTCACTGAGCACCAACTACGGGAAGTGCAATATAGGTTTCACAAACATCTGTCCCGCCTTCTACAACTTCAGTGGTTCACTTCATATGTCAAGCAAGCCTACCATAGTAAAGAAGTCTGTGGAGCAGCATTTTTAATACTGAACAGGCTTTTAACAGGTATTTGACCAGTATGGACCTATGTACTGCCGGTTTATGGGATATGTTCTAAATCGGTCTTTTGCCAGCTGGAACAGCACCAGAACCAAACACTGCAAAGAAAAGTCATTCATGCTCCTCTTTTTGTCATGAGAAGACTCATGACATCAGTTATAGGTAGAGCACAGAAACCTGGCTGCAAGTAAAGAAACCTTCCCAAGGGTAACGTTTTAGCATTTTTCTTGCAGAAAATGGCGTCAAGGGGAAAATTAAAACTTCTCCCATCTCACTGAGCTTAATATTGCTGAGTTCATGGGGAATAAGAAAATGAGGGGAAAAAAGTGTCAGAACTGTCTCAGCCACGGTGTTATTTCCAGTTTGAGGAGTCGAATATTCTGATTTTCCATTGACACGCATAGCGAAAAATGTGCAAATATTTTCCTTTCATCCTACTACCAGCCACCGCACGTGCTTTCACTTCCTCGCTCATGCTGTTATCTTTGGTTAGCTGAGTAACCAGGTAGTTGAAGGTCATAGGTGGATCCTGTGACGGTATATGGAAATCCCGTGCAATTTTATATTGGATCCGGGCTCCTTCCCGATCTTTTTGACATGCAGTTAATGGGGCGGTCAACAAATCGTCAACTCCTGGAGGCAATGCTTAATAATCAAACCAGTGTCTCTGGAGGCAGCTGTCACGCTGCCTCCGTACCTTTCTGGAGTGGAGAGGAGGAAACTACGCAGTATGGGCAGCTAGTTATACCTCCTCATCCATCACAATCCATACTCTGGTAGACCTGGACCACAATATCCATATCCAGCTCAAAAGATCCAACATCGGATGAACAGGTACCAATCTATTTGCTGCTGTTGACTCGCCAAACATACATCCCATGTTACAGCGTTTCAAGGAAAACACGTTGATGCATGTCAGTGGCGGAACCAGAGAAGGGCTAAGGGGAGGCTCACTGGCCCGAAATATACACTGGATAAAATGAGCTTTCCTTGAAACACGAAAGATTATTCTACTGTATTAAATATATCTTGACCTGTAATTGTCTACAAATCAATTATCTTACCTTTACTTGCACAATAATGAGGAGTAAAATTATATTTTCAGTGAAAAAAGAATTTAGCGTACAATATAAAGCTCTTGTACGAAAATCTTCAAGAATAAGGTTTTTTCATACATTTTTTTGTTAGCTAGCCCCTTTCCTTCCAAATTCCCGATGCGCTTTTTTTTTAGTCAACAATAACTTTATGCAACACTTATCAAGAGTTTCAGAAAGTCTATATAATAAAAGTTCAAAACTAGTAGTGGTTTATGAGCCTAAGGTCAGTGACCCGCCCAGGCTCGTCTCTTCCACTGCTATTTATTACTGCGTATGTATGTATACGCAGTTTCATTGATATAGCACACCTTAAATGGTAGGAGAATGAGTTACATAGATCAAGAACTTATAACAATATTCACAGATTATTCCTAAGCAGTTAGTAATATATACTTAGCTTATATTCAACATTATTCACTACAAAAAATAAGTACAAAAGCTGATTTTTATTACCCTAATTTAAACTTGTTTATAATAATAATTTCGTTATTTTCAAGCTCAAAATATTCTAGAACCAGTTTTTTAAATTTTCCTGTTGAAGTCTTGGTCAGGAGCGGTAACTGTTCAAATAGAGCTGGAACTAGCTGCGGAAACTGTGTAAAAATCACTGACTGTCGTATCTGGGGAACATAGTTGGCATTTGCTCGCGTCGGTCTAACCACCGCTTGCTTAGAAAATAAATTCAGGTATTTATGTACATACAAAACAGTTCTGTGAATACAAGCCATTCTGGGAGTGAGAACATCGACGTGTTTGTAACTAGTTGAAGTACGTTTATGGGAATTAGTTGCTATTCTCAAAACTGTATTCATTGCTATTTTTATACTGTTAAAGTTAGACGCCCTCCACAGACCATGATACCATAAGTTAGAATGCTATATACAGGGGCATAATGCACCATTTTAAGATTTTCTTTCGTCAGCCAACTTCGTAGCACCAGAAAGTAGTGCATGGATTTCCTGATTTTATTGACCAATGCAGCTACATGATCTCTAAATTTTGGTCTAAAATCGTCGTTCTTCCGCACACAGTTTGGGTCTCCATTTGGGAACACATTTGAGTCCTAGTTTGCTCCGAAGCTCGGCAGGGGAAAATAGGGGGTTTTCGAGGTTTTAGTGAATATGAGCTTGTGAGGTGTCGTTTCCGAAGTTTTTTCAGGCGAGAAGACCAAATATGAAGTTGATTTCGACCAAAGACTAAAGAATTGAGGTTGTAACGAAGGTTAAGCTCCCGAAATTCATTTTTTTATGAGTCAAAAACCGGGGAAATTGTCAGAAATCACCATAAACTTGTACAATAACACTGGAAGTAGTATTATCAGGTGAGTCAAGACAATTAAATGGCACTATCAATGTTCAAAGATAATCTGAAGGAAAAAACTGTATTCAACCGTTCCTAAAAATAGATTCTCAGCTCTGAACGATTACATATGTATTACTGCTTACCTTTCGTAGAACAAGTTAATTATCGATTTGTGAGTTTCCGTTATCTATTTTCTCGTTTTCGTTTTCAGGGGGCGATGGTCTGTCTCAACAATGACGCCTTTGCCGCCAACCAGATATTCCGCAAATCGCTCACATCCGAAAAGAATGCTCAAGCATTCTTTTTCTATTTGCGCCCAGTTCCTTTCATTGGGACTCAGGCTTCTTGACACATACGCAGTGGGTCTACTATCTTGTAGGATTACCTTCCGGTTCCCGATGAGTTTGACAGGTAATCCCTCGGAAAATTGGACATTTTTTAAATTAGAGTGGGCCAACTACGTCACATCGTCGGAGTTGGATCAGAAAGCACCAAAAGTTCAAGCTGCAACATTGAAGACACTTTTCGCTCGCGATGTCCTACGGATTTTGGTGAAAAGCTGACGAGTACACAAATGGACAGCACGAACGACATAATTGCAGCTCTAGACGGTTACTTTGTCCCTAAGGTAAATGTTATTTATGAGCGTTATGTCTTCGGTTCCGCTAACCAACGCGATGGCCAGACGGTTGACGATTACATAGCCGAAATGAGGAAGCTAAGCTCCAGTTGCAAGTACAAAGCATTCGAAGAAGAGATGATTAGAGATCGACTCGTACTTGGGATCTGCCATGAAGCAACCAAGAAGCAGCTCATAGGCAATCCTGAATTAACCCTTAAATCGGCTATCGACACTTGTCGTGCAAACGAGCTAGCAGAGTCTCAAATGCGGCATATTTCGAGGTCGGAACAAGCTGAAGGCTTCAATAAAATCGTGCATAAACCTAAAAGGACGACTTCTCACACCTGTAGGCGAAAGGAGATTAACAGAACTTCCTGTAGGTACTGTGGAGGGATACACGAGCACGGCCGTGTATCATGTCCTGCCCTAGGCAAGATATGTTCCAAATGCTCGAAACATGATCATTTTGCAAAAGTCTGTCGCAGCTCCTCACGAGAGCGTCGCGATAATAGAAATCGACGAAGAATGCCAAGCATTCAAGATAGACCCTGTTAAAAGCGCAAATAGTCATGAACCCAAGCGAATTTGGGTATCAGAAATAGAATGGATGCTCGGGGATAACAAGACAACGTCAGTAGACTGTCAGCTTGATAGTGGCACGACGACAGACGTCATAGAGATCGACGTTCTTAAGAAAATTCTCGGTGGGAAAACACCTAAGCTCAACACTCACTTACTTAAATAATGCTAATAATTTGTAACGTGTTAAAGGTGACAAGGGCTTCCTTTACACCAACAGAACTTTTTGGTTATGCTCAATCAAGAATGTCTGAATCTGCCACGCCGCATAACAGCTGAATGCATTCGTTTGAGGTGAGGAGTTGTCAGGCTGGGTTCATGCTGATAGCAGTAATAGCAGCAGCTGTAACCTTTTGTTTCACCCGGGCTCCCAACGCTTATAGCATCCAACAGGCTTTGGAATGCTATTTGTGATTAGCCATCATGGTCCGCCTGTAGTTGAATAGCTACAACTTTCAGTACCCCATCTTTTCCCTTCTATTTTACTTTTATAGGACCTCTAATATAGCCTCTAGCTCACTTTATTTTAATCATCCATCAACCCCCCCTCTGTTTTCACCCACGCCCCATAGTGATAGGAACGTTTTTCAACACTGTTTATCTTACTAACCTACCTACCTACCATTCCTATAAGAGCATCTTTAATTACTAGTCATTCACAAAATAACAACAGTGAACTTCTTATATTCTAACAAATCTGAAACTACCTGTGAGCCGAGGTAGCCTATTTTTATTTAGGATACCTTGTGTGCTCAAATTGCCCAGATGGTCCAATATTAATTTTATCAACTTCCGACTGTAACTTTCTCCTGCGCATGCGCAAACGTATTTCCCTTATAACACCCATAACTACCCGCAAAAATTATCGTGACGAGCTGAAATTCGGATGGCCACGTATGGATTCCTTTCCAGAAAGTTCCATATCTATATATATACATAAAATTCTGAAAATAACCTATTTTACTAATGAGGTACCTAGTATAGTTCGGCCTAAAATCTAACTTGACATTTTCGACTGGACATTCGCATTAAGAGTACCTACTTCCTTTTATCTAACCAGTAGGTAGCCACATTTCCAACAAATAGTCCTCAGTTAAGGTACTGTATCACTACCGTATTCAGACGATAATGATATCACAATCAAATGTGCTCTGTGAGACCAAGGGTTTTCCGCATTCTAAATAAAGGAAGTTAAATTAAATCGAATAAAGTACGTAACTAATAATTGATTGGTAAACGTACTACTGCGCAGATCTAAATCACCTGGTTTGGATGACAAAGTTGTGTTTTAAGAAATACTCGATGTGAAATGCCTCACTGCACACTGGGCATTGGAAGAGTTTGGTGAGGACAGCCAGGTGGAACTGCATTTCAATATCCGAACTGAAGGACATGCAGAATATGCACTGATGAAGGCGACTGAAACGACACAATCATGTTAGGTAGGTATGTTTTTTTTTAGCATTTCGAGCAAGATCACACTATTTCAGAATTAAGAAGATAAATTAGATTTCAAACAATGCAACACTTTTGGCCATTTTTCACGCCTTTTGATCACGTTAATGGCACCAATGACTGAATGCGTTCCCCAACGTTCGTTTCCATGAACACAAACGCCCTGTAAACATGACTAGCGAAGCCACACCCAAACGCCACGTGATTTTGTGGCCAAACGAATTGGTATTTTACAATTTTGCCCAACACGAGGATTCCCAAACCAAGCAGTATGTGGGGGGGGGGGGGGGGGGGTACCTACATGATGTACGAGGGTGGATCAAATATAAACGGGACTTTGACCTTTGAGCGCCGTTGAGGAGGTTGACAGAAGGGGGCCGTCACTTCGAGATTGTTTGGACAGGTTCATTAGAAGGAGGATGAGGGGGGCGTCTCCCGCTTTAGGACCTTTCATGATTAGTGATCGCGATGTCCGAACAAAAGGTGCCCGTTTCCATTGAGCAACGAATTATCATAAAATTTCTTGCCCTTGAAAGAGTCAAACCTTCGGAAATTTTTCAAAGGTTGACCACCCAGTTCGGGGACCAAACCCTCTCTAGGACCCATGTGTTTGCCTGGCACAAAGAGTTTCAGGAGGGAAGAGAACGAGTACAGTAAGAGGAACAAGATCGTCGTCCCCGGAGCAGCATTACGGGTGAGAACATTCAAGCGGTTCGTGACATTCTTGAAGGTGATCGACATGTGACTGTCTCCGAAATTGCTGAGCAGGTAGGGATAAGTTATGGGAGCTGCCAAACTGCCAAACGATCATTATAGAGCACCTAGGATTCCGTAAAGTGTGTACCAGATGGGTCCCTCGCCTTTTGACTGCAGATCAGAAGTTGAGACATTTGGAGGTCTGTCAGAGGCTTTTTGCAAGGTTTGAGGAAGAAGGGGAAGCATTTTTGGCCAGCATCATCACCTGCGACGAAACATGGGTCCATCATTACACACCCGAATCGAAGCAAGCCAGTATGGAGTGGTGGAGGAAGGGGTAGACAGCCCCAGTGAAAGCGAAAACTCGACTGTCTGCTGGCAAGGTCCTTGCAACTGTTTTTTTTTTTTTACTTTCGAGGAGTTTTGCTCATTGATTTTCTGCATGAGCGAAGAACAATCAATGCTGCCTACTATTGTGAGCTGCTGACTCAGGTGAGGGCTGCATATCTCAACAAAAGACGGAATCAACCAATTCGTGACGTCATCCTCCTCCACGACAATGCAAGGCCCCATACTGCAGCTCTAACTGTTCAAAAATTGGAAGAAATGCATTGGACTCCACTTGATCATCCTCCCTACAGCCCTGACCTATTGCCCTGTGATTTTCACTTGTTTGGGCCGCTTAAAGAAGGGCTAGGCGGACAACGATTCAAGGATGATGAGGGGTTCGTGCGCAATTGGCTTCAGACGCAACCTTCATCGTTTTTTGATGCTGGGATTAAAAAACTTCCTACTCGCTGGGAAAAATGCTTCACGAAAGCAGGAGACTATGTAGAAAAGTGACATATACCTGGTTTTTATTTTCTAACGAATAAAATTAAAAAAAAAAGTCCCGTTTATATCTGATCCACCCTCGTATTTTCACAACTAACCAAACCTCGAGGAACAAGTATCGGCCTATACACGCATATAACAGTTACATACCCACTTCACCCTTATTCAATACAATAAATCAGAGTGCTGAATCAGCAGTTCATACAGCTACATAAGCAGGCGCCTTCAGTGCCTCCTCAGTCAGTCTCGCCCAATCTTCACTCCCCTCAACATCCTGCCCCTGCTACCTAATCTCATCAACTGCAGTTATCCCAACAAATTGATCTTAAAAACTAACTCCGTGCATAACCACGTTTCTTAAATACATAGAATTAACCGTGTGAAGGAGGGGGAAGGAAGGGGTTAAGGTGGACGTAGCACCGAGTTTCTAAATTAAAAATGATATCCTAATAACTAAGGTTATTAGCAGAATCGACGGTTGACATGCTGTCTTGGATCACATGGGGGACCATCCTCAGTGTGGCTATGTCTCCTGGTCCTGGCACCCCAAGAGGCATCAGCACCTGCTCTGAAATTTCGATAATTAAAAACGGTATGATGAAGAAAACAAAAGTCTGGCAGGTATGACAAGGTTTGACACATAGCGACCTCATAACCATTCCAATGCAGGAACTGGAGTTGAGCGTGTGACATGCATTCCACGTCTGCACATGCGCTGACGAAAGTTACAGTCCAATATCGATTAAATTCAAATATGAACACCTGAACACCAGCCCAACAGCACCCTCAAAATTTCAGCTTATTTTGAACGTTTTCTGGCAGTTGAGCGTGCTGCACGGATTTCACACACAAGACACGTTCAAATCCCTAACTCCCCAATCCTCTACGTGGTTTGAAAATAATGTGAATTGTGCCATTTATGAGGAAAAGCACCATCCCGTCGAGTGTCAGCAAGGAGAAAGGAAAAGTAACATGACAGCTCCACCAAAACCTGAGGCATTTAGAGGAGTTGAAACAATATCATTTAGGCCATATGAATTTGACAATATCGACTATAAATCAGCTAACTAGCGAGAAATGTACTGAATGGACCATCAAGATGGAACAGGCGCACGCTGACAGTTGGCCAGTGCAACGGCGCATCCAAATCAGAAGGCAGCAGGAACGCAGCTGAACGAAGATTGGTTACCTTGAGTACAAAACTTATAAGCATGAACTTTCTTATGAAGAACAACGGAGTTTTGGTTTATTATTCTGTGAATAACACACCTGTGCATTCGCTCAGCTAAAACATTTTATAACACCCCATCAAAATTTTTTTCTTTTACGTTTCAAGGTGTGTAGATTCCAGAAATGTGTGTAGATTCAAGGTGTGTATATTCCGCCATATCATCCATATCTACTTCATTTTCGGTCTAAAAAATTCGTTCTTTCGGGCACAGGCTCCATTTGGGCCCGTCGTGTTCCGAAACTTTGCAGCCTGATGGGATTACACCCAGGGGTGTTATGGATGAAAAATGGGTGTAAAAACAGGGATTTTTGATGTTTTAGTAGCATGAGCTTGTGAGGCATCGTTTTCCATATTTTTTAGGATGAGGAGACAGAATATGAAATCGATTTTTCCCTAATGGTGGAAAATTGAGGTTCTAACAACAAGAAGACCGCATATGAAGTTGATTTTGACCAAAGAGTGAAGAACTGAGGTTGTAACGAAGGTTCAGCTCCCAAAATTCATTTTTTTGTGAGTCAAAAACCTGGGAAATTGTCTGAAAACACCACACATTTGTATAACAACACTGGAAGTAGTACCAACAGGTGAATCAAGACAGTTAAATGGCTCTATCAATGACCAAAGATAATTTGTAAAAAAAAAATAGGAGCCTAATTTGTGTTTTTGAGAAACAATAAATGAACAGCCGACATTTCTGTAGGTAAGTCCAACAGAATAATAAACCCATGTGACAAAGACTTTGCAGCGTTTTTACTCTTGTGGTGGAAACATGGTCATCTGCTGGTTCTGCCGGAGTCACTTGTCACGTGGATGACTCGCCCTCAATGGTGGTAGTGTGGCCATCGTTTTACAAATGTTTTGATTTGCAAAGGTGGGATGATTTTGGGACGAGGGACGAGGAACTTCCTACCAACTCCATCCAGAAGTATCCGTGAACTGGAAAGACAGGCTCAAAATGTTCCATGAAGAGGAGGAGGCACTCACTAATCCTGCCTGGAAACACCAACATAGAAATGCGAATAGAATTACCCTCAGACTACAGTGGGCTATTTGCATGGGACATAAAAGCAGTTTATTTATTTTTATTTTTTTTTTAAATGAAAGTAGATTCCATCCTGAGAATTTTGAGACCAAACGCACAGTTGATCTCGAAAGGAGTGTGAGAGCTTTCCACTGAACCTTCCAGGGTGGAAGACGCCTTGCCCAGGGCTTGGTTATACAGGGTGTCTCATTTATGATCCGAAAACCTTCAACCACGTGTTCTACAACTAATTTCCAACAAAAAGTGTCCCATAAAGTTTTTTTTGTAAACCACTAAAAACCTGAGTTTTTTCACTGTTGAGATTTTTTTTTTTCGTGTTTTCGACCCTTGGTCACTGAAAAGACCGTAACTCCCTTAAAATGAAGAGTAAAACCAAATCTGAGTACACTGTTGGAAAGAGCGTTAAATTTCCCGTCTTTTCAGCCTCTAACAATCGTTTTTTGAAGGGAACTTGAGGGTGAAAAATGAGCCCGAAAAGTAAATTTCGTCAAATCTTGAAAACTGCCTGTTTTTCAAACGCTCATTAGTCCCCCATAATTCTGGTGATAAGTAATAGCCTTTAAGCCTAAAAAATGCGAAAAAGCCTCAGCTTTCCAACGGTTTAGTCAGTTGTTATATTTTAGAGGAAACGTTTTTGAGAAAATTGAGTTTGTATGCGAAAAAACGTGTGTTTTCAGGCACATTTTAAGGGTTTTTTGGTTAATTATTGCGTGAATAAACACCTAGGTATTCGCTCAGCAAAAAATTTTTATAACACCCCCTCAAACCTTTTTTCTTTTCCGTTTCAAGGTGCGTAGATTCCAAAAGTGCAATGACCGTCCGCCGTATCACGTGTACCTGCTTCATTTTCTGACTAAAAAATTCGTTCTTTCGCACACATGCTCCCATTTGGGCCCTAGTTGTGTCCCGACACTTTTCAGCCCGATCGGAATATACCCAGGGGTGTTATGGGTGAAAATGTGTGTAAAAATAGGTACTTTTTGCGTTTTAGCAACATGTTAGTAACATATCCTAAAAGATGCTGTGTTGAGGTGGTGATTCGCTCATAACCCCCCTGGGCATATCCTAAAAGATGCTGTGTTGAGGTGGTGATTCGCTCATAACCCCCAGCCAACCAATCCAAAAAGATCCCAGGTGTTGAGATGGTGATTCGCTCATAACCCCCCTGGGCATATCCTAAAAGATGCTGTGTTGAGGTGGTGATTCGCTCATAACCCCCCTGGGCAAATCCTAAAAGATGCTGTGTTGAGGTGGCGATTCGCTCATAACCCCCAGCCAACCAATCCAAAAGATGCTGTGTTGAGGTGGTGATTCGCTCATAACCCCCAGCCAACCAATCCAAAAAGATCCCAGGTGTTGAGGTGGTGATTCGCTCATAACCCCCCTGGGCATATCCTAAAAGATGCTGTGTTGAGGTGGTGATTCGCTCATAACCCCCCTGGGCATATCCTAAAAGATGCTGTGTTGAGGTGGTGATTCGCTCATAACCCCCAGCCAACCAATCCAAAAGATGCTGTGTTGAGGTGGTGATTCGCTCATAACCCCCAGCCAACCAATCCAAAAAGATCCCAGGTGTTGAGGTGGTGATTCGCTCATAACCCCCCTGGGCATATCCTAAAAGATGCTGTGTTGAGGTGGTGATTCGCTCATAACCCCCCTGG
>CATPAC010000220.1:0-16822 GCA_954871275.1 Leptopterna dolabrata
TCACCCCCCCTCACCCCTCACACCCCTCCACCGCCCCTTAACCCCCCTTATCACCCCCTCACCGCCCCTTATCAGCCCTCACACCTCACCCCCCCTTATCACCACCTCACCACTTATCACCCCCTCACCCCTTCACCACCCTCGCCAACCCCCTTAACCCCTCACCCCCCTCATTACCCCCCCCCCCCCTCATTACCACCCCCCTCTCCAACCCCCCCCCCCCCCTCGCCATTACACCCATCCACCCCATCACCCCCCCCCCCCCCCTCGGCTTTGCTCTATCGCCCCTGCCGCCTCCAGACCTCCACCCACTCCACCCCATACCCCCCCCCCCCCCGGGCGTCGCCCTATCACCCCTGCCGCCTCCAGACCTCCACCCACTCACCCCCTGCCGCCTCCAGACCTCCACCCACTCCACCCCCTGCCACCTCCAGACCTCCACCCACTCCACCCCCTGCCGCCTCCAGACCTCCACCCACTCCACCCCCTGCCACCTCCAGACCTCCACCTACTCCAACCCCTGCCGCCTCCAGACCACCACCCACCCCCGCCCACTGTCACCTCCAGACTTCCACCCACCCCCGCCCACAGCCGCCTCCAGACCTCCACCCACCCCGCCCCCAGCCGCCTCTCACACCACCACCCCCTCACCATCACCTCCAACCTTTATTATGAATGCCTACCAACTTAATTGTACCTATCAAATAATCATAATGACGTCACCCCACCCCACCCCACCCTACCGCCATCTTGGAATACCGTTTTGACTATGAATACCTACCTATTTAATTGTATCAGATAATCATAATGACGTCACCCACCCCCTCCAATCATCTTGGAATTTCTGGAATACCGTTTTGACTATGAATACCTACCTAATTAATTGTATCAGGTAATCATAATGACGTCACCCCTCCCCACCCCTCCCATCACCTCAACCTTTATTATGAATACCTACCAACTTAATTGTACCTATCAAATAATCATAATGACGTCAGCCACCCCCTCCGCCATCTTGGAATTTCTGGAATACCGTTTTGACTATGAATACCTACCTAATTAATTGTATCAGATAATCATAATGACGTCACCCACCCCCTCCAATCATCTTGGAATTTCTGGAATACCGTTTTGACTATGAATACCTACCTAATTAATTGTATCAGGTAATCATAATGACGTCACCCCTCCCCACCCCTCCCCATCACCTCAACCTTTATTATGAATACCTACCAACTTAATTGTACCTATCAAATAATTCATAATGACGTCAGCCACCCCCTCCCGCCATCTTGGAATTTCTGGAATACCGTTTTGACTATGAATACCTACCTAATTAATTGTATCAGGTAATCATAATGACGTCACCCCACCCCACCCCTCCCATCACCTCAACCTTATTGTGAATACCCACCAACTTAATTGTACCTATCAAATAATCATAATGACGTCACCCCACCCCCTCCCGCCATCTTGGAATCTCTGGAATACCGTTTTGACTATGAATACCTACCTAATTAATTGTATCAGGTAATCATAATGACGTCACCCACCCCCTCCCGCCATCTTGGAATTTCTGGAATTCCGTTTTTAATTACGAATACCTACCTACTTAATTCCATCAGATAACCATAATGAAGACCCCCTTCCACCATCTTGAAATTCCTGGAATTCCGTTTTGATTATGAATACCTACCTACTTAATTCTATCAGGTAAGCATAATAAAGTCCCTCGGAATTTCTGGAAATCCTGTTTGACCTGAATACCTACCCCACCTACTTGACACTCCAAACAGTGGACTTATTATTAATACCCGCCCACTTATGCAAATAATATTAAGGTGAATGTTTGAAATGTTGATTCTCACCCAAACATAATGGGGGAGATATTAATCTACCTATGAAAATATTTCATTATGATTGTAATTAAATGATCATCTCCAACCAGACAGGAGCCAGCGGTCTCGTTATTATATTTGTCTTGAGCTAAACAATTTTTTGAGGCCATTGTCGGTACGTCCAGCAGTTCTGTGCACCAAAAAGCTTCGTCAACACGATCGTGAATCAAACGGTACCTATAAAAATCCGGCCAGGATATCATCACTAGGGAGCACCTGATTATAATCAAGGATGGTTGTATGAAGTCGAGTTGGTTGTTCTGCGATATGAGTGGTGGACTACTGGAGGTAGGTACTTGTGAAACTTGAACAAACGTTGAAGTATTATTGACGGGTAAATTATTACACAGCGGTAAATTATTACACAACGGTTCATCTACCAAGAAGGGTCTGGATTTTGTTGATCGGTACTTTTGCATCTTGAACAACCGTTGAAGTATTATTGATGGGCAAGTTATTACACAACGGTTCATTACAGGTATTGACCACAGAAAACAGTGACAGAAGGGGCATCTATTTCACTCCACATAAACAATTTTCCTTTAGAACTCCATTATTTGCGTTTCTTTTTGCCGTTTTAGTTACTGTTTGTTATCGGCTGTATTATTTTAGCAACATTTGACTCGTCATTTAGGTAGGTACCTAGTAACGAGTACGGGGTTAGGTACTAACCTACGGAGGGTCTGCGATTCACGTAGTATATTATATAGACGGGTTATCTATACAGAGAGCTGTGATCTGTAACAGAAGGGGTATTCTGTACAAAATAATAAACCGTTGTGAAGGGATTTGCAGCGTTTTCTTTTTCATTTTATTCAAACCAAAATACTTCAAACATACATAAAATCAACATGCTTGACCGCCGTACAAGGATACCGTCAAATGAGGCCATTATTCGGTCATGAACGGAACTCTTGATCCATGCTCAGTAGCTCTTAATGTTGAGATTATTCTTTTAGGATCATTATTCAATCGAGCGGGACATTGTTCTAGGATCATCGAGCTGATTGGGTGTGCAATTTGAACTGATCTTAAGAGCGAGAAAATAGGAATGAACGGGGCAATCTCGTGCCTGGGTAGGCAGCACTGGGCCCGGGGTGAGTTCTAATATTGTGATTCATTGTGTGAATATTATTAAGACGCCACTACATATAAATAGACTTTCTGACTTTGTGAAATTAGTATATTAAATAGTCCGAACTTTTACCTAAAAAGATCTGTATTTTTTCGAATATAAAGTTGTGTTCATGATTGATCCAGAGCTTGTGTTTATCCCGAGAACTTTTCATTGGTGCCGAAACCCGGGAAGTTCTGCCCCATGGCTGAGTGACTATCCAGCGTGTGAGGTTAAGCTCAACTGCGGTCATTCGCCTAACTTGTAGTTTTTAATCAGTAGTCAGGTTGTCATTGGACGTCATAATGAGCCCAAGATCTTTGAAAATTATCCTCGACGTGGCCATTTTAGCTCTGCTGAACACGGATCAGAAGAGGATCTACAAGGCCTTACAAACCTGGAGCCTTCAGGTGGGCCCAGCTCTAACTGCAGATCAATGGCCCTCTAAAACAGAGGATCTAGTACAGCAGTTTGTAGTTTAGGGTGGATCTCTTACAAACGATGTGGCTCAGGCGGGTTTTGAGGATGCCATGGAGGAGATCCTCATTGTTAAGGTAAGCAAACTGATTGTACGCTTGACTTGGGTCCCAAAACTCGTTCCGTCCGATCTCCCTTTGGAAAGTAAGGGCAGCTCTCGGTCCGCTTTTGAAGCAGTCATGTACATGAATTTGCTGTTGCCCACCATCCCCATCTACGACAGAGATATTACCAAGTTCTCATTGTTCAAAAGGATATTCAACTGCGCAGTGCATGATTTGCCACATCTGCCAGACGAAATAAAGTACCAAGCACTTCTCAATCAACTTAGCCCTGAAGTGCAATCATCATTCCGTCGATCTGGTTCGAGGTATCCCGAACTGTGCAAAGCACTGTGCGCTGAAAATTCGGGAAGTATAGATTAGCACGCCAACCGTAGACTCATCCCAAGGTTGCAGCACCTGGACGCCATACAGATTGACGGATTTCTCTCATCTGCCTGGAGCTGGGTGAGTTCAATGGAGGGACTTCCACTAATGAACTGGCATCCTTCCTTCTGTTCGAAGATCTTCTCATGAAGTGGATCCGGCTATTAAGGACAAGTTCAACCAGGGGGGAGATGGAAGACGAGATCTTCTCATATAAGCAGCTCCTCGAAAGAGCTCAAATTTGCCCAGATGATTCCCCAGGGGTCACGACCTAGATCAAGTTCTGAGGAAAGGGGTTCCAGTAAGCAGCGAAAACCCAGGCCCCCTCCCACTCCTCGCACAACAGATCGACCACCCTCGCTCGGTCAGTCATGAGGGAGCGGTTCAAATGTCATCACTGCTCAGGACCTCACTTCCCTACACCACTGCGAAGAGTTCCGGTAGTTCAGCGCCGAGAGTTCATCAGATCAACTGGACTCCGTATTCATTGCTTTTTGTGGAAAGCACAACTCCGCTCAGAACTTTACCTACTTCACTCCAACAGTGCCATTGTGGAGGATCACACCACATTCTACTCCATGTCAACAAGGAATCCGGACGATCTGCCATCGCCATCAAAACAGTTAAGGGTATACGGGGAAACCAAAACCTTTGGCTCCCAGGCCCCGGCCCCCAAGTTTCCAGTTCAGGGGTACCCACTGTGCTAGTAGTCCTCCGTGACCGTCTTGATGTCCGGTCAACTTTCATTCTTGTTCAGATTGCTCTCATCATGCATTAGAGTACGACACAACCCCCCCCCCTCCACAACTCACCAAACAGACGAGGGCTCCTGTTCGTCTAGTTAGGACCTTGCTGGCAGTCGTTGTGGATGGCCCATCATCTGAAATTCCTGCCAGAGCCAGTACTCGCAAAGTAATGCTCAATGGTTGAGGTTCTAACTCAATGTTAAAGCTCAGCTCTTGGCAGGGAGTGAAAAGTAGACTCTAAGGCTCCTGTTAGTTCTAATTTGCGCTTCCCTTTCAGCTCTCATAACGTTACCAATCCCGTAAGTGAGAACCAACATCAGGGCTGACCGTAGCTTCCGGTAGAGTGGTAGGGGGCCTCTGCACCAGGAGATGACAGGGCGTAAGAACTAGCAGATCATTGGGCGAATTAGACTGAAACACCGAAGGCCTACTGTTTGGAACTGCCTCAGGTGTTGAAGGACCCTTCTCTGCTGAAACCTAATGGTGCCATACACAGGAGAAGTGGGATTCATAGCATTACTCTTTTGGTTAGTAATAGAGTAGATCTTAATAACCCTATTGGACCCGTTGTGCCACCAACTCCCTAGGTCATAGGCCTGGCACATGTTATCCGCGAACGTCTAGCGAGCCCCACGGATCGATCATAGCGAGTAACTTCGGTTCTCATACGTCCACTAGTAGGAATGTTTATGGGGATCATTCTAAGTCTCGTTCAGTTCTCTCAAAGAAAAGGTCTTCTTTTCATTTCCCACGGTCAAAGGGGCTACTTCCCACTGCTATAGTTCGGGTGTTCTCAGACGTTACCTCTCCCCGTGGAGTCTGCAGGGCTTTGCTTGACACGGGGTCTGAAATCCCATTTATCTACCACAAATTAATTGGCTCTTGTTGCCAGTTTACTGGTGACGCTGATCAACTATGTAGTCTTGGGTGTGGGAGCCCAGCGGCAGACAGCAACTCGTCACTTTTTTGGCATACTTGAACTGGGCACAGAATACCCTTTTTAGCCTGTGGTGTAGGTCAGATCACAGCTCCCTTGACCTCCTCTAGTTTCTCGTTAAATGGTTGGCCTCATACATGGAGCGTGGAATCCAAGCTTGGGGACTCTTTGTTGAGTGAGCGGGATGACATCGATCTTTCTTCTGGTGTAGATCTTTACTTGTACCTATCCGGAGTTTGGCCGTTCTGTTCAGTTTAGTCCACTCGCCGAACTGCAAACCCTTAACTCGGATGAACCAGTCCTGTCCATCAGACACCACGCTCTTTGTCCTAGGCCAACCCCCTCGTCCCATGTTCCCAAATTTGTCTTGCCCTGAATGGACAGATTGGATACAGATTGTACCCAAGGCCTTAAAAGAAGTTATTCAGGTGTTGCACCTTTTGATTAGATGGACCCTCCCCAGCGTGGAGTCAGGGATCCTTGTCCTCAGCATACCGAGCTGCCCTGTTCCCGTAAACCCTTGTTCTTTCCTAAGGTCCAGACAGCTCTGTCCAAGGCTGCAAGGGTGGCTATGTAACATTGATCTCACTGATGTCTTGTTCTCAAATCTAATTGGTGACTTGCTGGTTTCTCCGTCCATTGTTCCTGTCTCTCATAACCCCGCTCGTTCAGACGTGGCAGCGGCACCTGTCTCTGTTGATGTGCGAGAGTTGATTGGGGCTTCTCCGTCAAATGTTCGAGATTGAGTCTTTGGAGGGGGCAGTTCCATGCACCACAGCTGAATTAGAGGCGGAGCAGCTCTTTGTTAGTCAAACTCGCCATGGCAAGAGTGGGCGTTATGTAGTTCCTTTGCCCTTTGCCCAGGAACATACTGTTTTAGGTGCTTCTCGCGCGATCGCTTGTCAACAGTTCTACCGACTCGAGTCCAAGTTCAGAAAGGATCTCTTTCTAGCTCAATCCTACCAGTAGTTCATTCACGAGTACAGAGATTCAGATCACATGTGCCTTTGGTTTTACCCCATTATTATATACGGCATCATGCTGTGCACGTTCTGGCGACCCCCCAAACAATATCTGAGTGGTATTCAATGCCTCTCAACGCATATCAAATGGCCTTCCACTCAATGAGATCTTGGAAGTAGGTCCCAAGCTCCAACAGGACATATATGTCTTGTAGTGCTTCGGTTTCGGTTTTTCCATTTTGTGTTCATTGCTGACATTCGTCAAATGTTCAGACAAATGAAGCATGTCCATGAGGATCAGGACATGCTGCGTATAGTTTCGAGAGATTCCCCTTCAAATGAGATAGAGGACTACGCTCTCTGTACACTAACTTATGGAACGGTCCCTGCCCCTTTCTTGGACATACAATTCCCCACTACCTCCCACGTCAGGCCCAAGCAGGAGTTGGCCAGTCCAGTAGGTCGAGGGGTGGGTCATGCCCGTGTCGATCTTTGCTCGATGCATTCACCGTGAAGTTTGTCATGCTAAGTTTGGATGGGATGATCGTTGCCTAGTTCCTTGGTTCATGATTGGTTCAGACTTGACGGTTCCATGGGAATGTTGGCAGACCTACAAATTCCCAGATACATAAATCTGATCAGTTCTAATCAGTGGCTTGTAGGCTTTGCCGACGCGTCTGAGCGAGCCTACTTTGCTGTGGTGTATCATGTTTCTCTTCAGTGTTCTTCGTTCGTAACTCACTTGATCATGTTCCGAGCAAGGATCGCTCCGTTAAAACAAGAGATGATACCTCGTCTCGAGCTTTTGGCAGCAGAACCGCTCAGAAAAATCGTGAGAAAGGTATGTCCCGTATTTTGCTCAGATCCTGGACAGTAATATTGTGGCACGTTCCGATAGTTCAGTGGTGCTCTCGTGGCTCACTGCCAACCCTGCTCCACAGTGGAAGGTCTTTGTAGGAAACCCGGTAGCCAGAACACTGACAGATCTCCCCGTTGAGCACTGGTTTCATGTTGAGTAGGCACAACCCCGCAAATGTGGCCTCTGGAGGCGCACTCCCGAGTCGTTTAGTCCGCGACTCATTGTGGTGGACTGGACCTATGTGGTTGCAGTTAGAGAGAGTTCACTGGCCAATTCGGCGTATCCGCCCCGATTTAGCCCAGGAGTCCGTAGCTGAAGAGATCCGTGCTGTGGGCGCTCATCATGTTATTGTTCAGCAGATTTGCTAGAGAAGGACTTTAGTTCACAGGGTTGCCTTAGACGCGTGTTTGCTTGGATTCTACAGTTCAAAAAGAATTGTAGGCTACCCCTAGTAAGTTCGAGTGGTTCCTGTTCCAAGAAAAAGCTCTAAATCATTAACCTTTTGGTTCAAATAGCTCCACACAGCATAGAGGAGTTGCGAGCAGCAGATATGGTTTTAATCAGGCGCGTCCAGAAATGCCACTTCTATGATATCACGGTGGCACTTGACAAGTAAGGCCAAGGTGATGAGGCAGTTAGCTCTTTTTCGTTTAATGGATGGGGTTCACTGTGTGGTAGGCAGATTGGTGCATAGCTCTAATCCATACGAGACCCAGCACCCCACTTTGATTCCAGCACAGGACATCCTTACCAAGTTGCTCGTTCGGCAGGCTCACGAGAGCTGTCTGCACCTGGGGCCTCACACCACACTAGAATATTTGCGACAAGGTTCTGGATAGTGACTGGGAGATCTGTGGTGACTAAAGTTCTGTCGGGCTGTACCTGCTGTTCTTCCATTATACCCAAGCCCTTTCACCCCGGGATGGGCCAACTTCCTGCTGAATGAGTGCAGCGTTCTTATGCCATTGGTCAGGTGGCCTGTCCCTTCGGGGTTGCGGTGGCTGGATTGTGAGGCGCTCGCTTTTTGGAGATGTATTTGGCAGTATGGCCACCAAGGCTGTCCATCTGGAGGTGGTTATGGACCTCAGTACTGATGGGTTTTTACAGTGTCTCGAACGCTTCAAAGATCGCAGGGGTCGCTATGTCAATTGGTCGGAACTTCCTTGGCTCAGCCACCTTTCTCCGAAGGCTCAGAATCGTACTCCAGAATGGAGGCTCTCTGGCCCTTGCTGACAGATTAGCAGCTCGAGGGGGTCAGTGGAAATTCATACCTCCTTGAGTGCCCCACATTGGTGGTCATTGGGAGGCCGTGGTCAAGTCAGCCAGAAGGCTCATTAAGGTGAACTTACCAGGACATAAGGTGAATTACCAAACCTTCATCACCTGAGGCAGTTCCAAACGGTAGGCCTTTGGTGTTTCAGTCTAATTCGCCCAATGATTTGCTAGTTCTTACGCCCGGTCATTTCCTGGTGCAGAGGCCCCTTACCGCTCTACCGGAAGCTAAGGTCAGCCCTGATGTTGGTTCTCACTTACGGGATTGGTAACGTTATGAGAGCTGAAAGGGAAGCGCAAATTAGAACTAACAGGAGCCTTAGAGTCTACCCCGCCACCTTTCAGTCCCTGCCAGGAACTGAGCTTGATTTTTGACTTAGTTCCTGAGCCAACCATTTAACGGGAAACTAGAGGAGGTCAAGGGAGCTGTGATCTGACCTACACCACAGGCTAAAAAGGGTATTCTGTGCCCAGTTCAAGTATGCCAAAAAAGTGACGACTTGCTGTCTGCCGCTGGGCTCCCACACCGAAGACTACATAGTTGATCAGCGTCACCAGTAAACTGGCAACAAGAGCCAATTAATTTGTGGTAGATAAATGGGATTTCAGACCCCGTGTCAAGCAAAGCCCTGCAGACTCCACGGGGAGAGGTAACGTCTGAGAACACCCGAACTATAGCAGTGGGAAGTAGCCCTTATGACCGTGGGAAATGAAAAGAAGACCTTTTCTTTGAGAGAACTGAACGAGACTTAGAATGATCCCCATAAACATTCCTACTAGTGGACATATGAGAACCGAAGTTACTCGCTATGATCGATCCGTGGGGCTCGCTAGACGTTCGCGGATAACATGTGCCAGGTCTATGACCTAGGGAGTTGGTGGCACAACGGGTCCAATAGGGTTATTAAGATCTACTCTATTACTAACCAAAAGAGTAATGCTATGAATCCCACTTCTCCTGTGTATGGCACCATTAGGTTTCAGCAGAGAAGGGTCCTTCAACACCTGAGGCAGTTCCAAACAGTAGGCCTTTGGTGTTTCAGTCTAATTCGCCCAATGATCTGCTAGTTCTTACGCCCTGTCATCTCCTGGTGCAGAGGCCCCCTACCACTCTACCGGAAGCTACGGTCAGCCCTGATGTTGGTTCTCACTTACGGGATTGGTAACGTTATGAGAGCTGAAAGGGAAGCGCAAATTAGAACTAACAGGAGCCTTAGAGTCTACTTTTCACTCCCTGCCAAGAGCTGAGCTTTAACATTGAGTTAGAACCTGAACCATTGAGCTTTACTTTGCGAGTACTGGCTCTGGCAGGAATTTCAGATGATGGGCCATCCACAACGACTGCCAGCAAGGTCCTAACTAGACGAACAGGAGCCCTCGCCTGTTTGTTGAGTTGTGGGGGGGGGGGGGGGGGGTTGTGTCGTACTCTAATGCATGATGAGAGCAATCTGAACAAGAATGAAAGTTGACCGGACATCAAGACGGTCACGGAGGACTACTAGCACAGCGGGTACCCCTGAACTGGAAACTTGGGGGCCGGGGTCTGGGAGCCAAAGGTCTTGGTTTCCCCGTATACCCTTAACTGTTTTGATGGCGATGGCAGATCGTCCGGATTCCTCGTTGACATGGAGTAGGATGTGGTGTGATCCTCCGCAATGGCACTGTTGGAGTGAAGTAGGTACAGTTCTGAGCGGAGTTGTGCTTTCCACAAAAAGCAATGAATACGGAGTCCAGTTGATCTGATGAACTCTCGGCGCTGAACTACCGGAACTCTTCGTAGTGGTGTAGGGAAGTGAGGTCCTGAGCAGTGATGACATTTGAACCGCTCCCTCGTGACTGACCGAGCGAGGGTGGTCGATCTGTTGTGCGAGGAGTGGGAGGGGGCCTGGGTTTTCGCTGCTTACTGGAACCCCTTTCCTCAGAACTTGATCTAGGTCGTGACCCCTGGGGAATCATCTGGGCAAATTTGAGCTCTTTCGAGGAGCTGCTTATATGAGAAGATCTCGTCTTCCATCTCCCCCCTGGTTGAACTTGTCCTTAATAGCCGGATCCACTTCATGAGAAGATCTTCGAACAGAAGGAAGGATGCCAGTTCATTAGTGGAAGTCCCTCCATTGAACTCACCCAGCTCCAGGCAGATGAGAGAAATCCGTCAATCTGTATGGCGTCCAGGTGCTGCAACCTTGGGATGAGTCTACGGTTGGCGTGCTAATCTATACTTCCCGAATTTTCAGCGCACAGTGCTTTGCACAGTTCGGGATACCTCGAACCAGATCGACGGAATGATGATTGCACTTCAGGGCTAAGTTGATTGAGAAGTGCTTGGTACTTTATTTCGTCTGGCAGATGTGGCAAATCATGCACTGCGCAGTTGAATATCCTTTTGAACAATGAGAACTTGGTAATATCTCTGTCGTAGATGGGGATGGTGGGCAACAGCAAATTCATGTACATGACTGCTTCAAAAGCGGACCGAGAGCTGCCCTTACTTTCCAAAGGGAGATCGGACGGAACGAGTTTTGGGACCCAAGTCAAGCGTACAATCAGTTTGCTTACCTTAACAATGAGGATCTCCTCCATGGCATCCTCAAAACCCGCCTGAGCCACATCGTTTGTAAGAGATCCACCCTAAACTACAAACTGCTGTACTAGATCCTCTGTTTTAGAGGGCCATTGATCTGCAGTTAGAGCTGGGCCCACCTGAAGGCTCCAGGTTTGTAAGGCCTTGTAGATCCTCTTCTGATCCGTGTTCAGCAGAGCTAAAATGGCCACGTCGAGGATAATTTTCAAAGATCTTGGGCTCATTATGACGTCCAATGACAACCTGACTACTGATTAAAAACTACAAGTTAGGCGAATGACCGCAGTTGAGCTTAACCTCACACGCTGGATAGTCACTCAGCCATGGGGCAGAACTTCCCGGGTTTCGGCACCAATGAAAAGTTCTCGGGATAAACACAAGCTCTGGATCAATCATGAACACAACTTTATATTCGAAAAAATACAGATCTTTTTAGGTAAAAGTTCGGACTATTTAATATACTAATTTCACAAAGTCAGAAAGTCTATTTATATGTAGTGGCGTCTTAATAATATTCACACAATGAATCACAATATTAGAACTCACCCCGGGCCCAGTGCTGCCTACCCAGGCACGAGATTGCCCCGTTCATTCCTATTTTCTCGCTCTTAAGATCAGTTCAAATTGCACACCCAATCAGCTCGATGATCCTAGAACAATGTCCCGCTCGATTGAATAATGATCCTAAAAGAATAATCTCAACATTAAGAGCTACTGAGCATGGATCAAGAGTTCCGTTCATGACCGAATAATGGCCTCATTTGACGGTATCCTTGTACGGCGGTCAAGCATGTTGATTTTATGTATGTTTGAAGTATTTTGGTTTGAATAAAATGAAAAAGAAAACGCTGCAAATCCCTTCACAACGGTTTATTATTTTGTACAGAATACCCCTTCTGTTACAGATCACAGCTCTCTGTATAGATAACCCGTCTATATAATATACTACGTGAATCGCAGACCCTCCGTAGGTTAGTACCTAACCCCGTACTCGTTACTAGGTACCTACCTAAATGACGAGTCAAATGTTGCTAAAATAATACAGCCGATAACAAACAGTAACTAAAACGGCAAAAAGAAACGCAAATAATGGAGTTCTAAAGGAAAATTGTTTATGTGGAGTGAAATAGATGCCCCTTCTGTCACTGTTTTCTGTGGTCAATACCTGTAATGAACCGTTGTGTAATAACTTGCCCATCAATAATACTTCAACGGTTGTTCAAGATGCAAAAGTACCGATCAACAAAATCCAGACCCTTCTTGGTAGATGAACCGTTGTGTAATAATTTACCGCTGTGTAATAATTTACCCGTCAATAATACTTCAACGTTTGTTCAAGTTTCACAAGTACCTACCTCCAGTAGTCCACCACTCATATCGCAGAACAACCAACTCGACTTCATACAACCATCCTTGATTATAATCAGGTGCTCCCTAGTGATGATATCCTGGCCGGATTTTTATAGGTACCGTTTGATTCACGATCGTGTTGACGAAGCTTTTTGGTGCACAGGAACTGCTGGACGTACCGACAATGGCCTCAAAAAATTGTTTAGCTCAAGACAAATATAATAACGAGACACGCTGGCTCCTGTCTGGTTGGAGATGATCATTTTAATTACAATCATAATGAAATATTTTCATAGGTAGATTAATATCTCCCCATTATGTTTGGGTGAGAATCAACATTTCGAACACATACTACACAGGTAGGGTTTTACATAAGTAGGTGGGTATCATAATAAGTCCACTGTTTTGAGTGTCAAGTAGGTGAGTAGGTATTCACGGTCAAACAGGATTTTCAGAAATTCCGAGGGTCTTTATTATGCTTACCTGATAGAATTAAGTAGGTAGGTATTCATAATCAAAACGGAGTTCCGGAAATTCCAAGATGGTGGGAGGGGGTGGGCGACGTCATTATGATTACCTGATACAATTAATTAAGTAGGTATTCATAGTCAAAACGGTATTCCAGAAATTCCAAGATGGCGGCAGTGGTGCGGTGGGGTGGGGTGACGTCATTATGATTATTTGATAGGTACAATTAAGTTGGTAGGTATTCATAATAAAGGTTGAGGTGATGGGTGAGGGGGGTGGGTGCGAAGATGAGACGTCGAGGGGGTGGGGGTGATGGCGAGGGGGGCGAGGTGACGAGGGGGGTGAGTGAGGTGACGAGGGGGGACGAGTGGGGTGGGGGGGGGGGGGGTGATAGGTGGTGAGGGTGGTAGGAGGTTGATGGGTGATGATGGGTGATGTGTGGGGGGTGATGGGTGAAGGTTTGTGGGCGGAGTGGTAGGAGGAGGTGAGGGGGTTAAGGAGGAGGGTGGGGTGGGTGGAGGTCTGGAGGCGGCAGAGGGCGGGGGTGGGTGGAGGTCTGGAGATGGCAGGGGCGGGGTGGTTGGAGGTTTGGAGGCGGCAGGGTGGGTGGAGGTCTGGAGGCGGCAGAGGGCGGAGTGGGTGGAGGTCTGGAGGCGGCAGGGGGCGGGGTGGTTGGATGTCTGGGGGCGGGGTGGGTGGAGGTCTGGAGGCGGCTGGGGGCGGTTGTAGGCGGCAGGGGGCGGTGCGTGAGGGGTGGATGGGTGGTGAGGGGTGTGAGGGGCGGAGGGGTGTGATGGGGGGTGGATGTGATGGGCGGAGGGGGTGATGGGGGTGATGAGGGGGGGAGATTGGTGAGAGGTGGGTGGGTGGTGGGGTGGTGAGGGGTTAAGGGGTGGGTGAGGGGGTTGTTAAGGATGGTGTGAATGGTGAGGGGGTGAAGGGGTGCGATGGGTGAGGGGGTGATAAGGGGGGTGTGAGGGCGAGGGGGTGATAAGGGTGGTGAGGGGTGAGGGGGGTTGATAAGGGGGTGTGAGGGGTGAGGGACGATAAGAGGGGGGTGTGAGGGGGTGATAAGGGTGGTTAAGGGGTGGTCGAGGGTGTGATAAGGGTGGTTAAGGGGTGGTCGAGGGGGTTGGTAATGGCGGGTGAGGGGGTTGGTAATGGGTGGGTGAGGGGGTTGGTAAGGGTGGGTTGAGGGGGTGGCGCCACCCGCTAAGGCCCCCAGCAGCTGGTTAGACTGACGAGCATGTTGAAACAGGAATGCGCCAGGACCCGCATATTGACTCTACTAACGTTTGTTCACGTTTCACCACCTACCAACAAACTCCAAAAGAGCCATCATTTTTCAAATTAAATAATATCACAGAACAACCAACTCGACTTCATACTCCGCCAATATAATCAGGTGATCCCTACCAATGATTGGCCGTATTCACAATTTCCTATTGTGGGCGCGTCTCTGGTTACGAGATTTGGTTTGAATTGTATACAATTTCATTCACACTGGAGTCGAAAATGCCTGTCGGTGCAAACTTCGGGGCCTTACTGTGAACGAACGGCTGGACGTACGATGCTCCGGATGGTCTTAAAAAACTCGCAAGTTCAAGAACTATTTAAAACCGTAAAAATATTTACGTAAAAAAATGGTATAGGCGTTTTGAAAATTTCAACCCCTATTTTGAACCCCTTAGAGATGACTCACAGTAACGTCGAGCTTCGAGGACCAACTAGACGCCGAACGGAACCTATAACCCGAATTTCATCAATTTTTTTTCATGGTAACTAAGAAAAGTGGCCCGTACGGCGTACGGCATACGGCGTACGGCGGACAGACAGAAATATTTTTATTGCAGTTTTGGATTCTACATACCTTGAAACGTAAACCATCAAATTTTGAGGAGGGGTAAGAATTTTTTTTTTTCATGCTCGATTCCAATGGTTCATTATTGAAAATAATAAACCAAAAAAAAAAAAAAAATCAGTCATGCAGCATGACTTAATGAGCGAATTTTCAAAGAAATATTCGAATTAATGGCTATGGTTTTGAATAAAGGAAAACTTCGGTCTAAAATTTGGTTTTCTATGTATATTCTCTTCGTATTTATTTTAATTTGTACGTTTTGTCCATCCTGATTCTACCGTTTGTTTATTACGTAATTGTACTAAGTGCTTATTTATTTGATCACTGTGGGTAAATTCAAGGAGTTGTACTAATCGTTTGCCTCCCCCTTTTTTGCTTCGAACTCTCGTCTTCAATTAATACTTCTCACATTTTTCAATCTGACCACTCTAAGGGGGTGGGGGTAAGAGTTTAAAGATTATCCTAGTTTTGGGTAATTTTTGCGCACTTTAAATGCTCTAATTTAAGAACGGATTTAGATATCTAAAATCCGATTTCACTATCGTGTTCAGCGTGCAAAAACCTTTAAAATGAGGGGTCACTTGTTAGAAAATAACATTTTGGGGATTTTTGGGTAATTTTTGCGCACTTTAAATGCTCTAATTTGAGAACGGATCAAGATATCTAAAATCCGATTCCACCATCGTGTTCAGCGTGCAAAAACCTTTAAAATGAGGGGTCACTTGTTGGAAAATAACATTTTGGGGATTTTTGGGTAATTTTTGCGCACTTTAAATGCTCTAATTTGAGAACGGATCAAGATATCTAAAATCCGATTCCACCATCGTGTTCAGCGTGCAAAAACCTTTAAAATGAGGGGTCACTTGTTAGAAAATAACATTTTGGGGATTTTTAGGTAATTTTTGCGCACTTTAAATGCTCTAATTTGAGAACGGATCAAGATATCTAAAATCCGATTCCACCATCGTGTTCAGCGTGCAAAAACCTTTAAAATGAGGGGTCACTTGTTGGAAAATAACATTTTGGGGTTTTTGGGTAATTTTTGCGCACTTTAAATGCGCCAAAACCCTCCTTAGAGTAGGCCAATTTCGCCCATCTTCGAGCTTAGCCTTTCGATTGCCAAGATAGATTTTTTGTGCAAATTTGAGCTGTTTATCTCAATTCTATCGAGAGTTATCGTCTGGAGTGACACATATATAAATAAATATATATATATATACATATAAAAAAGTGTTAAATTTCAGGAATCGTTTTAGAATGGTCTGAAACGGATTTCTATGAAGAAAATTTCCAAAAATTTATATTATTTAAATTTCGAAGCCATTGCAATAGCTTCATTTTCTTTGAAAATTCGCTAAAAAAGCGTAGGTACCTACCTAATTTGTGTTTTAGGGGCCAAAATTAACGGAAACCATCAGAAATAGCTACTTCGATTATTACGCATAAAAGAAACAATAAAAATGAACAGCCAACGTTTCTGTAGGTGTGTCCAGGAGAATAATAAACCCATGTGAAAAGGACTTTGCAGCGTTTTCTTATGGAATTGAGCACGAACGTTATAATGGATCTGCTTTCTGAAATACCAAAGACAACCAAACGACAGACCATAACAACACACTTGCGCAGAGGTCTTCTGCGCCGTCCGTTCATCCGTTCATCCGTTGAAATATCTAATTTTTCTAATGCGGACAGTCTTCGCCAAAAGTGTGTATCCGTCAAAAATCGCCCCCCACCACTTCATGGTATGAGCCAATCAGATGCTCCAACGCATGACCATGAACGTACAACGGATGGATGTGAACCCAGCTTGATCCTCCTAAGAGGACAGCATATCATGTCCGCGACGTCGGCAGGGCAGGAATAGTACTT